>JAAOOA010000044.1:1563568-1844013 GCA_012861695.1 Trematomus loennbergii
GAACGTAGGGACAAAACAAGACATCTGATGGTACTGATGCCGAGCGCTCCTCCATCTCTTCCCTCTTATGGGTTACACAGATCCACTAGAAGACATTACAAACTGCTCGTCAAACACTACTCAGTATCAGTTAGACGTTTTTTTTACCATTGTGTCACAGTCCTAACTTGCATTTGTTCACGTGCAGCTACTTAAATGAAGTTTGTATGTGTTTAATTGGTTAATAACCTCCAATCAAATACTCAGAACTTTAAACGTATTCCATGTTTGCCCCTTCTTTTGGAAGCTTTAATCAACAGTAGCTACCTGTTAGCATTCCTAACCCTGATGGGTCTTGAACTCAGTGTGTTTGCAAGTCATGTGCTTAGAGCTGGACCAATAAATCAGCAGATATGGGTGTGCGCACGTATTGATATTAAAGTATACATCAACGGACAAAAAACTAAAAATGGCAGTATAGAAATGACACAATATGTTGGAGGTTTTTCACACAAGCAATCATGTCGCTTTCACACCGAGAGCACTCGGATGTTTTTCAAATATGATCATGGTGTCACGCCGAAAAGTACAGTATCTGTCGGGTTATTATCATTTTCTAGGAGCAGCTAAATAATGGATTATATTTAAAGCTGGTCCTTACTAAACTGACCAGAGCGACAGAAGTTAAATAGTTCATTTATTGCATGTTACATACTATTGGCTAAGCAAATGAACTTCCCTGCAAATCATGTATATGCATCTTTATTATGTGTATTTTAAAACTTTTCAAGAATCCAACAGGGATCGAGAGACCTCTCTGCTCTTCCTCCACCTCCTCAGACAAAAATAAGCTTGGAGAGAAGGATGAGAAGGAGGAAGAGAAAGGGGGGTGTCTCTTATAAATCTATAACGTATTAATCTCCTTTAACTGCCATCTTCAACAAACAAATTAGTGTTGCAATAGATTCAGAGATCAGCTGTGCCGATAGCGCCGCCATTTATCAATTAATCTAAGCCTGGGCCGGGAAAACTCATTAAGGAGGCCACTTTAGGAATTATGCTCTGCAGGTAAAGAGGCTGTATGTGTGTGTGTGTGTTTGTGTGTGCATGGAGGGGTCTTGACACAGCAGTTGTGCAACCCCCCCCACTACAGACTGCCATTGTCCAGCGCTGCGTGGGCTCCAAAGTGATGAGAGGGGTGATAGCACAGCCAATTAAAATGAACATAATTACAAAGTCACCCCTTTGACTCCTGATCAGAATACACACGCATACACACACACACACACCCACACACACAACACACACACACACACACACACACACACACACACACACACACACACACACACACACACACACACAACACACACACACACAACACACACACACACACACAACACACACACACAACACACACACACACACACACACCACACACACACACACACACACACACACACACACACACACACACACACACAACACACACACACACACACACACACACACACAACACACACACACACACACACACACACACACACACACACACACACACACACACACACACACACACAGGAAGGGTGTGGTGGAGGAAAATGCAGAGAAAGAGGACTATGACAGGAGCATCAAGAAAGAGAGGGAGGAGATCGATAGAGAAGGTGAAGGGAGAAAGAGAAAGAACAGAACATCAACCTGTGGGGCAATAGTTTATGATGTATCATGGATAAAAAAACAAGGGCAACAATCATTTCTGTCCCCAACATATGCGACGGGTTGTCCACTTTTGATACATTTAATTAGGGCTGTGCGATTATGGAAAAATCATAATCACGATTATTTTGGTCAATAATTGATATCACGATTATTAAATACGATTATCCATTGACTTTGAAAACATCCATTTATTGAAACTTTTAAATACAAATAATAATTTGAACAGTATCTTTTTAACTGTTGATTTCCCTGAACGTATAATTCAACTGAAAAACCAATACAAAATAAAAAAATAAATGATACATTTAAATAAATAATATCAAAATAATAAATACCAATAAACAAGATCAACAAATATTTTGGAGCGCACTTCAACAAGCTACTAAACATATATAATATATGATAAATAGTGCACTGTCACAACCTAGCAAAGCAAAATAATCGTTTTTTTCGATTATGTTGTTTTCGTAATTGTGGCAGGCCAAAATCGTAATTGCGATTAAAATACGATTAATTGCACAGCCCTACATTTAATACTAGTAAATGTGTTGGCATGCTCTGTATGCTAACATGCTAATGTAAGCTCAATTCCCTTGTATTTCATCATGCACACAATTGATGGACAACTGACAATTGTAATCTACTGATTGTGCAAGATGACATTTAGGGAATCATCAAAGACACTCAGATGAATTTCCTTAATGTTTGTCGATCAGCTCCGATAGTCCTTCACTGGGGATTAGTGTTGGACCAAGAGATCAACCAACCAATGGTTAGAAAAACCAACTGCATGTAGCCATTCTGCTAGCTAAGCTATCCGCTGAGTTATGTGCTTTGTCTGGTTTCTCTTTTGATGTTAAATGCAAAGCAATAGCCTCCAATTCAAGTAGAGGCTACCAAACATCAGTTCCTAGCTGGGGTCAAAGTCTGCAAACTCACTGTATGTTCTGATTAAGACCAAGACAAGACAGTGTGGTCAAATTTAGTTGAGTTCCAACTAGAGTGCTCGATTAAAAGCTACGGGAATGATCCCACTCTGTGATCCAAGAGTTAAGAGCTGAGAATGCCACTTAGTATTTCCTATAGCGCATAAGAGCACACACCTGCATACCATAACAGTCCAAGAGGGGGGGGGGGGGGGGTGCTGGAGGGCTTTATAAAGAGGCAATTAAAGCCTTATCATTTCCTACACTCGCTCTCCGTTCCTCAAACACACAGTGCACGCACACACTCTCCCAACACATGCACACCATTTGAAAGACAAATCACTCAGACTAATTCATAAGGTACTTCTAAGGTCCTTTTTAAATTGCGGAGGACGGTTGGTTTAATTCAATTAAAATGTAGCAGGGGCCACTTAAGGATGACGGCAGTAAGGTATGGCATGACTAAGTGAGCGCGGTTTTCAAGACTGTGCGGGGGGTCTAAGACCTTCTTGAGGTCGAAGGAGTTTTCAAGTGCATGGACTTCTATGTCCTCACCCGAAGCCCCCTTAAACCTCACCCCAAAACCCTGGATGTTTCTGGGTTTAAGCCCACACACACCTGGAGGACTGGGGCAGATTAGGAGCAGATTAAGATAAAGTTACCCCTTCTTCGGCCCGCCATGTCATTCAAACCCTGGCCTCTCTCCGGCCACTGGATAGAAGGACACACAAGACAAAAAGGTTTGGTTCATTCATATATACACACACACAGGCACGCACATACAAAGGACTTTCTGGTCATCCTCATAAGCCATATTAGTCTGCTATAGAGCCTCTCATAGCAGACATCAATCACAGAGGGATTAGTCAATTCCCTCTCTAAATGAGTGGCGAGGGAAACCTCCTTCAACTCTAAAGCAGGTCTCTCTTTCAGAGATTACACAGCGATTTGTTTTCATTTTTGTTCCATCTTCATCGTTTTCTGTTTGACTTGCTTTTCATTCCTCTCCCTCTTGCTCTGCGTCTCCCTCGTTTCTCTCCTGCTTGCAGCTTGTGAGGTAATCCTTGGCAGATAAAACTAAGGAGGACTTACCAAAGGCAGATTACAAGCGGCGCTTTGCGGAAGGCCCTTTTACACCAGTCGGCGCGGGTATTGAGGAGAGTGAGCTCTTCGCAGTGCTTAACTTGTGAACTCGACATGCACCCAACAGAGGAAGAGGTGGAAAAATGATAGCCGCATTACAGTAACTGGATCAAAATATATCCCTCACAACACACACAAAGTGGCACATTAGCACACACAACACACATGCTGCCTCCCTCATGGCGACCGGTAGAAAATTGAATTCAGAATAGTCCCTGAAAACGTGTTAACATTAGATTTTGTATTTATTCTTTCAAATGATTTAACATTCTGCACTGTGAGACTTCGGATCAACATTTCTGTATTCGTCTCATAAGATCAGCTCCTGTGTGAGCAACTTATTGTGTTGCTATAACTTTTTTTATCTTCCATAGTTGCTTTAAAGATTTAGGTATAGGTTTGGCAGTGTAAACAGGCACCTAAAACTGACCCTTGCACAGCTTGACCCAGAACATAACCTCCTCTAAACATTCCCTTTTACTTTTCCCACTGTTGAGAAAGGTTTGGATTGTTCAGTAATGTCTTCTACCTCTCTAACCCCACCTGATGACAGCGATGCCCTGCAGCATGAAACGACCACAGGAAGCCCGATGATCGGACCTATACTGCATGTCAGGAGAAACTGGGTCTCCTCTCTCCCAGATCCAATGACAGACCACTCAGAGACTGCAAATCAGAGTTGGGGAGGGGTCCACACGGGGAAAATGCAGACATTGAGAGGTACTGACTTCGACTTACTCCTCTGAAGGATTATGCTCCTAATATTACACAGCTTAGGGAAAGGCCGCTGTGGCCAAGGGGAGCCGCTGAGTCTTCAGAAGCTCGGTTTCAGAAACGGACCGCGATGACCGCTTCTCTGCTAATATTGATTCCAGGTTCTGAAATGTTAGAGACACAGCTCTCCTCTAAAGGAACAAGGTAGCAATACAAACCACAGTCGACATTTTACATTTACTTTTAATGTCAAGGACCATTTACCTTGATTGGTGACATGACATACTAGACATGCAGGTATAGTAAGAAGTAAGAAGATTTGGTATGGCTCAAGACTCATGTCGATATTGAAATGTAAATACCACAACACATAGTATTTAACTGTGATTAACCACTGTCTAAACACATTATGCTCTAGGACATTCTTTATGGCCTGAATCTGAGAATCTTTGTTCAAGGTATATGAAAGTAATCAGAGAAGATGGAATAACTCTAGACCGTATGTAATGATAACAAGACGAGAGACCTTAGACCGGTTATAGATCAGAGGACAGAGATGACTGTCCTTGTCTCTTGGGCTCCCCTCTGTCCTCTAAAAGCATCACGTCAACCTCAGCAACTCTTCGCCGTGCGGCGGTGCTCCTCTCCTGCCGCCAACCCGACGAAAGCTAATTAAGAAATATCGCAGCCTTCTGCGAACTCAATTAAATAATGTTAATTTATTCTAATTTCAATTTGGAGGTAGTCTGAACTGAAGGAGGGGCTGTGAAAACAAAGTCTGCGAGAGGAAGGAGAGCTCTGGCCTCTGCCTCCCCCACGGCACAGGAGCTCACACAACCTGCACAACTCCATTTAATTTGAACCCTTTGATTAACAGAAGTAATCACACAAGCCCTTCAACTGAAGGGGAGAAAGAAAACATAGTGTTGGTTCACTTTCTCACTTCTGGAGAGAATAAGTATGTGTTCAAATGAAAGGAATATACAGTTAAACTTATGGATTATAAGATTATTGTGAGTAGTTTTCACTAGTTGATATCAAAAGGTGAAGTAATATCCAAATAAAACTAAAGGGGGGTAGGTAATTCACTTCAGAAACACTTTTTGTTATATTCCATGGAATGCTCTTAACACGATAGCAATGAATATCTTAAATGCTTTGACAATACATCATCTGTGGAAGCCGTGGCGCTGTAAAAAGCACGACCAATCATCTGAGCCGGCCCGGCTAAAATAACTGGATGGCCTACCTGCCTGTCAGCCTTCATCTGTGCACAAACTTATCTCGTGCCCTCATTGGTCATGTGCGCGTTCGTGTGTGTGGAGGAGGGGCTCGTGAGGAAGTCTGAAGGAAGGGCAGATTTTCTTCCGGTTGTGTACTTTCAAATTCTAGCGCACTCGAGGTTTCTCCATTCTTACCTACCCTACCTTTAATAAAGTCTTTCAAACACAAAATATGTTCTGCTATTTTGCTATCATGTCTATTTTATAAAGTACTGTCAGATAGGAAAAGGGCCAGAACTTAAAATGTAAGATGGCTTACTCTTTCTTTGAGTAAATATTAAGATAATATAAAACTTTTTTGTTTAAACTTTTTTCCTCAGACATATTCCAGCTTCAAACTTTTCTTTATATGAAAATAAGCCAAATAATTCATGAAGCAGAAACTTGATAAAAATCCAAAGATCAGAGCATGTAAGTGTGGAGCGGTCTGACTGCGGAAGAGAGATGGAGATGAAACGGAAAGGAGGAGCAGGGGATCACTGAATTACTGGGAGGGGTGAAATCAGCGGCAGAGAAAAGAGATGGACTGAATCAGACCAGACCGAGATCACAACCCGCCCAACAGGAACTCCTTCTGTTCATTTACATTAATCCCACAGACGTTTCCATCCTCCAGCTCCTTCACAGATGCTAAACCTAAACTTCACGTCTTTGAGGATCTACATCTCACAGGCAGGACAACGGACAGACACACAGAGACACGAAGCGTCTTAGAGTCACTTTCAACAACTTTAAGATGGATTTGAATCGCTAACAAAATCAACTAAAAGTAACTTAATGCATGCATATTCAAAGATGAGAATGAAAATAGTAAAAAGCCAGTTTGTGACTTTAGGTAAAAGACTTGTACTGCCTTCTCTTTACAAGCAAGACCAGAGAGTGACCCAGAGAAATACACTAACTGTAAAATGTCAAATGCTGCTGCTGTCCAATGTTTGAATGAGTTATTAGGGCTGTCCCGAATACAAAAAATTCGGGCTCCGGATATTCGGTAGTAATCAGCAGCGAACCGCTTCAACACGTGTATTTCGGTTTTATTCACGGCATTCATTTTGTTATTCTACACAGTATTGTTGTTTTATAGTTATTTCTTAATGTATATAACCCAATTTGTGTTCTTTTGAAATTGAAAAGGATATCGCATTGTGTTTGTTACTTTCGTTGCAGTTGTATTATGTCTTAAGTGTAATTTGGCTTGGCTTCCTATTTTGTATGGACATGCTTTTATTTGAAGGAGAGTTAGCGCTGTTGACAGGAAGTTGTTGTTGCTATGGAAACAACGTGACGGAGATTAACGGAGAAAAGTCATATCTACATATAAAGACGGAGAAAGTAAACGATAAAGTTTATGGTTAAGTGTTAGCACCCCCGAAGAGGCACAAGCTCTTACGTTGATATTGGAGATTTCAATAAATTCAAAAAAAAGAAATACGAATAACGAAATTGAAACCCGAATATTACTCCAACGAACGAATATTATTCGGGTACAGCCCTAGTGTGTATTACAAATAAAGACGCTTATTAAAAGTCACTGCTGTCTAAAACATCAGACGAGCTCACGCTGGGACTTACTGTCATACACTGTCTTCACTGCTTGATCTTAAACATGTGCTTACGTCAAAATATCCACCGCATCCTGCTGTTATTTGCTATATATTTCAATGAGATTGCCCATGCTACTTTTACTCTTTGTCTACACGTGCAGAGCTATTGTATGTAAAGTGCAGCATGTATATAGTGCTTTCTCTAGTCTATGCTAGCATTTTACAACACTAGTCAACATCCACCCATAATCACACAAATACGCAATAGCTGAGTTTTCCATGCAAGGGGACCAATGAGCGACGGGACGGCTGCTTTTCCTCCATGCCACCTCATATGTGAAGCCTCATCTGCATCATGGAGAATCAAAAACATGCTTTTGTGACATCAATAGATACAGTACGTGGAACATCTACATCTCTATGTCCGGCAGTGGCTCAGTCAGTAGGGGGCTTGGACTGTGAGCTGTAGGGTCGCCGGTTCAAGTCCCCGACCAGACCTAAAATATGGAGTGTGGACTGCTACTTGGAGAGGTCCCAGTTCACCTCCTGGGCCCTGCCGTGGTGCCCTTGAGCAAGGCACCGGACAACCCCCACCCCATTCGCTCCCCGGGCGCTGTACAATAGCTGCCCACTGCTCCTAGTACTAGACTCCTGGTACTAGGATGGGTTAAAAGCAGAGAACACTGTGTGTGCTGTGTGCTCTGCATGTGTGACCATTAAAGAGGGTTTCATCCCTCCTATTCTATTCTACATGCTAATGCAAATGTGTTAAGCATGGTACCACATGTTTCAATAAATGAATTTGAGTTGTTTTTATTCTAGCCATAAATTGCTGGTGCTGAACATATGTTCCACAGAGCTTTGAGCTCTTGTTTAGGCTTAATGTAAATCCAATCCATATGTGTAATACCTGTGTAAGGAGTAAGTGGGTGCACACCATATGCCTTGTGATGTCCCGATTCTTCACAGGCTGGCATTGAAGGGGCGGAGTTAATGCAATGACAAGGAGGACAACACTACATCTTCAAGACAAAGTTTAATGCCAAGCACCAAGAGTGAATTCATACATGACAAGGACAACAGAAATGAACCAACTCAAAATATAACACTATTCATTTATAGTATATAATACATCTCCATATTCCCTTACCCACATCATTATTCTCTACTGCTTAAGCACAGAGAAAACTATACATCTCTTTGCCTTTAGCTATTTCAGTTTTCTATTCCTATCCTATCCAAGGTCACTGGAATATTATTTTAGCCCTAAGGCCCTTACACTCTAAACTATGTGTAACTATTAGTGATCAAGCAGTCAAAGCTTGTGTTACCTTTGCACTGAACAAAGGTGTAAAATGTAAATGGGAAACAGAACATGCTAATCTTTTCTCTTGGTTAGCGAAGACAAGATTTCATTTAACAAAACACGTATGAAACATCCCGTTCCCTTCAGGGCAGGTTGTAAATGTATAACGTGAGTATGGTGCCTTTCAATATATCAATTTCTATTCACATCCAGAGATTAGCCATAGTTGTCTGCATGCGTGTGTTTATCTCGGTCCTATATTCCGATTGCCCGTATGAATACTTGGTAGAAATAAATATAAATGGAGAATACACACCTTGGAAGCTCTAATATGAGAGAGGTAGAGGGTTAGTTGTGTTTCGGGGGAAGGTTATAACCGCCCTGGTACATAATCTAGGAATGAAGCCTTAGGCTGCTAGAAACTATAAGAACAGGATACATACATACATGCAGCACAAGCACACATCTATACTCCGCACACGTCCATAGTGTGATGATGTGTTGAGGTTCGTCTTGGCCTCTCATAGTGGGAATGTCTCCTCTTAATCCTCTCTGACTTCATACATTCAAAGGTCATCTCACAGCCTACACATGGCTGACGCGCGTGAGTGTATGTGTGTGTGTATGTGTGTGTGTGTGTGTGTGTGTGTGTGTGTGTGTGTGTGTGTCATGTGCGAATAAGAGAAACATATTCACACTATATGTCAACAACCCTGTAGGCCTATCCTTGTTTACTGTGAACATCCTATCTCTTCTTCTACTATTCCCTCGCCATCTTCCCTCTCTTCCCCCACGGTTCTTCCACCCTTCACTATCTCCCACCTATTCTCCTTCACTGCACCCCCACCCCTCTTCAATCCTCACCCGCTTTTCATTCTTTGCATCCCATCCCTCCCTCCCTCCCTCCTCCTCCCAGAGCTCCAGAGGCAGGGGCATCTCTTGGCGAAGTGTGGCCCACCACAGGCCACTGGCTCTGGGTAATTAAAGTGGTTTAGGCCCCCTCACCCACGGTCACAGGCAACTGCAGCTGGGTGATAAAGGCACTGTGCCATAATTACATGGACGGCCAGCATCACCGCCTAGCTACACTAAACAGTCAGCTAGCCTGCTGCATGGGGAGTGTGTGTGTGTGTGTGTGTGTGTGTGTAGTAACTGTATAGAGTGTGTGTGCATATGTGTGTGCACAGGGGGTCAACACCCCCTTGTGATCGCTCTGCTGTAGTTAAGCCTCCTGTGTTTAAGCCCCACATAGGATCATCACACACACCACACACACACACACACACACACACACACACACAACACACCACACACACACACACACACACACACACACACACACACACACACACACACACACACACACACACACACACACACACACACACACACACACACACACACACACACACACACACACACACACACACACACACACACACACACACACACACACACACACACACACACACACACACACACACACACACACACACACACACACACACACACACACACACACACACACACACACACACACACACACACACACACACACACACACACACACACAGCCAATCATTCCCCACCAGTGGTCTGACTCCTGCCGTGAGGTGTGTGACCATCAGCCATTTAATTAGACCAGCCATGATTTACCTAATTTAAATAAATAAATAAACATACCAAACACCCCAATAAACAAATACTATATTCAAATGAGGAGCCGGGACCATCATGAGCATAAAGAATGGGCAGGAGATGGGATTGTGCAGCGGAAAAAAAGCTAATGTAAGGACCACTGGATATGGACACACAGGGGCAAACACACAACACATGCATACACACACTCACTTACAAAAGTCACTCACTTATAAAACACATCCTACAATGAAAAAGTCAGAATGAAGAATTGTAAGAAAACTGCAGAAATGTGCGTTTTTTATTCAGATTATGGTAAGATGGACTAAACTATTGAAGCTTTGGTCCTCTGAAAAACATTAAGGAGTGGTAATAAAAAAAAAATAAAAGCGTAAACCCTTCTTTACTGTGTGTATGTGATGTTACATTTGTCTATTCAAATTGTACTGTGGATTATAGAATATATTTTTCAAATAAACTGAGCCTACATGGTAATATCGGGTTTCAATTTCGTATTCGGATATTCGTTTTTTTGAATTTATTGAAATCTCCAATATCAACGTAAGAGCTTGTGCCTCTATATGTAGATATGACTTTTCTACGTTAATCTCCGGCACGTTGTTCCATAGCAACAGCAACTTCCTGTCAACGGCGCTAACTCTCCTTCAATAAAAGCATGTCCATACAAAATAGGAAGCCAAGCCAAATTACACTTAAGACATATATAAACTGCAACGAAAGTAACAAACACAATGCGATATCCTTTTCAATTTCAAAGAACACAAATTGGGTTATTTACATTAACAAATAATATAAAACAACAATACTGTAGAATAACAAAATGAATGCTGTGAATAAACCGAAATACACGTGCGGGTCGAATATTCGCTGCTGATTACTACCGAATATCGGAGCCTGAAAAAATGGTATTCGGGACAGCCCGACTACATGGTTTAGCAATAATCTGAATACTGCTAAGAAGCGCATACAATACACTGCAAAAAATGTATGTGTGCATTTTCCACGTTTGTTGTTTTGTCATACATGTCTGTGGGCCTGTTTTGGGTATAAATCGAGTGTGTTGCGTTCAGGTGAAGTGTGTCTACCTTGGGGGAGGAGGAGGCCAGCTCTCTCCCCATCACCGCGGCGACCGGGCTGGGCCCGACCGGCTGGTTTCTCTCTCTCTCTGGTCCAGCGCTGGGTTTGGGAGCGGGGGTGCTGGGGCCAGGCCAGAGCCGGAGCTGGGGGGCGGGGGGGCCCTCCTCTTCTGGCGCTGCCCACATCCAGAGAGGGGCTACCAGCGGGGGGGTGCTCGGGGCTCGATGATCTTGGCTCGTAGAACGGGTTAGATCTGAGAAAGGAGGGTGAGAGGGGGAAAAAAAACGTCATGACAGACTACAATTATTCTTTAAAAAATGAAGTTGAAGCAATGTGCATTGATCGAGGATTATCAAATGATTAAGATTAGTTTGACCTTTCGCTTCAAAGATTGTGTTTCTGAAGAAAAACAAATGCAAAATACGCAAGAAAAAACAGGCATTTCTTTAGATGTCAAGGGATATTAAAGCAATGCAATTCAGATGTGAACATATAAAGACTAATGCATACAAGACACATTATAGATCCTTTTTGCAGAGTTATTGAGCACTATTTAAAACCCATCATTTGCTCTAAAAGCTCATTGTTGAGTTAAACATCAGAAATTAGGACACGGAAACGAGAGTTTTGTGCAATACAATGAACGCACACACAAGTGGAAAGGTAATAGAAGATGCAGGTGCACTGAGGTCAGGTCTGCGTGACCTCATATCCTTACTGCCCAATGTGGACTACTGACAGACAGACAGGCAGGAGCACGAAGGCGCACACACACACACACACACGCACACACACACACACACACACAGGTACTCGTACACACACTCACACAGGCACTCGTACACACATACCAGAGTGTTATCAATATACAGGCATGCTTGTGGCACTGAAAGCAGGGGCACGGCCTTGAGACATTCACTCAACATGCAACAAGCAATCCTAAACAAACAAGAGAATTGGATGGAGGGGTGGGGTCAGAGCGAGAGTGAGAAAGAAAAGGCTGAGGTTAGAGCTGCTCAGTGTCTATCTAAGCTCAGAGCGATACGAAGAGGGAGAAAGGAGGTAAGTAAAGCAAAGCAGAGCAGGCAGGCCCATAGAGCAGCTTTAACAGACCAGCGTGGCTAAAAGACATGTGAAAGGGCTCCAGTCAAACACTGCGCTGCCCTCTTGAACTTTCTATTCTGCTGAGGACTGCTCCTGGTGTAAGAGACAGGGCAAAAAGAAACATGCCAGTCAGCAACCTGTCTGTCTTTAGAAGCCAAGAGGACTAAAATATACGGCTTTCTGAGTGACAGCGTCCCTCAACAGGAGAACCTGGTTGACTATTTAGGGCAGGCTACAGAAGGGGGTCCACACAATAAGATGTTGTTTTAGCCATTAAGACACTGATTACATGTTAAATGACAGTATGGTGGACAGTAGGGAGACAATATTGTAGATGCAGTAACCTAACCCTCATCTACTTTTATACTATCAATGCCGTAAAATGGAATAATTCAAGACTGAAATTAAATGGCAAATGAAATGCACTTAAGTGAGGAAAAACGGAAGAAAGGAAAGTAGAAATGAGCAGAGTCTGAGGAGAAGTAAAGGATGATGGCGAGGAGGGAAAGTATGAGCAACAAGCAGATAGGGGGAGAGGGAAGGAGGGAAGGAGGGGACGACGACAGGAGAGGGAAAGGAGGGAGACAAGGTTAAAGAATGCGGAGAAACAACAGGGCCCTTGTTCCCGTTGAAAGAGCTGCCTCGTCACTCTGCCCTGATGGGGGGGCTACAAGTGCCCCTTCATAAGGAGGGGTCTCCGACGACTTGGCCTGCCAACAGTAAAGCAGCTTGGCAGCCTGAAAGCTTCCAGACTGCTGCTTCTAGTACGGGCTACTCAGACATGAAAACCGTTTGGGAAAGTATTTTATCTAAAGCAAACCATATACATAGGCCTCTCTACTCTGACATGCAAGCACTTTGTACATACAACAAGGGGCTTAAGGACTCCTTTAATTGTATTCAATGCAAGAGTAATACATGCAAATGAAAGTGGAAAGACAAAGGACAAAGAGGTACATTTCCTGTGTCAGTGATTACAATATGAAAGAAATTGGACAAATGAAGACATAAAGTCTTACTCATCAAGCTGCTCCTCCTCGTCCCGCGCCGTGTCTGCGTACAGTACTTGCTGTCCACAGGCCCACATCCTTTCTCTGCCTGGGTTTGGGGGTTCTGGGTCCGGCTGGAGGTCCGTGTCGGGGTCGGCTCTTCGAAGGGATTCCCCGGAGCCGTTTCTGTCTCCGGTTCTTCCGGGTCATCAAACGGATTCGAGGAATCGTGGTCGTAGAAGGAGTTATCTTCAACCCGCTGCCTTAAGACCGCTGGGCAGGGGGCTCTGTTTGGGCCGAGGAGAGAGCGGGAGTGCATGTACAACACACTATGCAAGAGTTTAACAAATATATAAGGATATAGCAGAGCCACTAACCAACCAGTGGCTTCCATCTGGATGGATTTATTATTATTATCAGTAGTGTTTGATTCCTATCAGATTCTACATACATTTCCTTACATCAATTAGATTTTGGTTGGTTTATCAATATGTTGTTAACATTAGTTCACTTGGAGGATAATTCAGAAAAAGATATGGTTAATATCATACCATAAAAACTGAGTAAATGTGTGTTCAATTTGACAATTCAAAAAAGGCTTTTTGTTTGCCGAGATCCACAGAAACAAATGAATATCTTTTCAAATGAACGTAAAAACATATCAACCTTCAAACCAATTGAAATCTTACGTTTCAAAAGTGGTTTAATAAGATTAGGATGATTGACTGATACGAACAATAAGGTTCAGATTGAACAAGCAAACAAGCATCACAGTGGGAGCTATGTGTGTGTGGGTGGAGCATGCCACTCACACACTAATAATCCACCTGGCTACTCAGGTGGTCAGACAAAAATATTGGTTTAGCTGTCTGACTGAAAGCATTGGAGCCTCCCCGCTATAGTGACACATGAATACACACATTCAAGGTATGTGCACAACCAACACCTTTGAGTAGCATCCCCTGTCTTTCTACTGACACCCCCAAAATAAACACTTTTCTTGTGCTAGCATTCTTAATAGGGTTAAAACCAGCTAAAATTACTAAAAAACATACATCCACCAAAATGATTGCTTTTGTCACATGCATACCTGTGTCGTCCGGATCATCAAACGGGTTGAGGTGGTTCGGATGAAGGTCGTCATCAAGATCCTCGAAGGGATTTGAGCACAATGCGGGAGGCACTTCCTGATCCTCGTCGTCCAGGAAGTTCAGCTTGTTGATGAGCTCTGTTGCCACAAAAGTCAAACAAAAAGTCATGAACACGAACTACAGAGTCAACACAAACAACTACAGCACAATACATCCACCAAAAATGAAATGAATACAAACATTCACAAACCCATATTAACCAAAAATCTGCACTTTGGAGTGAACCATGAGCATTCAAAAAAAAGTCCTGTGTAAGTAATCCTGCAGCCTGAACTTGTATGTGCTCCACCACCTCAGCCCACTTGATGCATACAGCAGTGGCATTCTGGGAAAATGTGTGTCGGGTATGGGGTGTTACTGTGGGGACAGTGAAGGCAGTAGAGAGTTGCTATGGAGATCCCAGCTGGAAAGGCGGAGAGTTGTCCACTTCATCTTCATCATCGTCATCGCATGCTGCCATGGTGTGGGTCGTTTGTAAAGAGTGTAAATGTGTGCGAGGTAGATGCCAAGAAATGCTGCTGTGAGAATCTGTACAAAGAGAACAAGTGCTGTGTGTGTGTGTGTGTGTGTGTGTGTGTGTGTGTGTGTGGTGTGTGTGTGTGGTGTGTGTGTGTGTGTGTGTGTCTTTTATCTGTCTGTGTGGATGTCTCAGGATTGTGTTGTGTATGTGTATGTGTATGTGTATGTGTATGTGTGGTATGTGTGTGTGTGTGGTGTGTGTATGTGTGTATGTATGGATGTGTATGTGTATGTATGTGTGTTGTTTGTGTGTGGATGTCTCTGGATGTGTGTGTCTGTGTGTGTTTGTCTTTTATCTGTCTGTGTGGATGTCTCTGGATGTGTGTGTGTGTGTATGTATATGTGTATGTGTGTATGTGTATGTGTATGTTGTATGGTGTGTGTGTGTGTGTGTGTGTGTGTGTGTGTGTGGTGTGTGTGTGTGTGTGTGTGTCACTTGGTCTATATATGTAGGGGGGCTTTGTGAAGTGGTGTTAGCTGATAAGGGGTCCGGCACATCCTCGCCTCTGACTGACAACATTAACAACCCAGTTTAGGCCATGGAGGAGAACATGAGTGTGTGTAAGATTTCCTTAGAAGCAATGATCAGTTATTTTACTAAATAGTTAACTCTGAAATATTGACTAGCCAGTGAAACCATGTAGAATAGTCTTAGTGGTACGAGAAAGAATATCTACTTTTTACCCTTCAAAGCAGATACATTGAGACCCTGAATGTAATGCTGATGTTTCTCTAACCCCCTCAACTATATCTGACTTAGCAATGTATTATATTGTCGCTCTGAAGCTTCTCACCAGCTCCAGGCCCAATTAGAATCTCAAAGCTATCTTTTTTTACTGATGATATGATGAAGTTGATTAGTTTTACTGCTGATATAATCATTTCTTGTAAGCCTTACCTGGGATTTAATCAATTGCTCATATTAGAATACTCTGTTCATGATTGTGTTTCTAACTACAAGCAGTGTTTCCTGTGAAAAAGGGAACTTGTTATGTGGCCCAGTAACACGTGTGAAAGAGAGTATAAAAGCTGTATGATTTACTGAGTGTTTGGACATTACCCCTGTCTTTTTATGGTGTTGTACAACAATATAATCCTCATAACTTCAATCACCAGTGCACGTGGGTTTGCTATCCTGGCTCCAAAATGGTGGAATGAGCTCCCCATTGACATCAGGAGAGCAGAAAGCTTACACATCTTCCGGCGCAGACTAAAAACTCATCTCTTTCGACTCCACTTCGAGCGATACAATTACTAACAAAGCACTTATATACTAACACAAGGACTGGCTTATCTAAAGCTAGTTGAGTAGCACTTGAAATGGTTTGGCTCTATGAAACCTGATCTTATATGATTCTGTTTTCTTCTAGTTTGTATCTTCTTGGTCGAATGCACTTATTGTAAGTGCAATGTAATGTAATGTGTGTTTTAATTGTGTTTTAATTGTAATGTCCTGAGTGTTAAGGTAATGGGATCCACGATAAGAATACCACAGTTCAATACAAAGTCCAACTGAAAACAAATGCACTTAATTCCAAATTGACAAAGCAAAACATTTGTTTTCTTTAACCCTTAGATGCATAAAGGGTCTTTTTTGACCCGGTGAGGTGGTTTTCTTGAAGTATCTTGTAATTACATTTTTTTTATCATTTCATATTCCAGCTATTCCTCAAAAAACATGTTTTGGATATCATGCCATTCACATTTTAAATTAAAATGTTAAGAAATTGTAGTTTTTGTATTACTACCCCAATCTTCCATAAGTGGGTCAAAAAAGACCCGCATGCATTTTCTATGGAATTTCATATTTTTTTCTAAATGTAAAAACATTTTCTAAAATTATAAATAGTGAAAAATTAAATATAAATATTTCTAGTGTGAACCAAAATATAATACTAAATATTATACAAGTGATTTTTCTTAACCAAAAATGACATAAAAACACATATTATTCTAATACGGGTCCTTTTTGACCCACTTATGGAAGAGTGTAGGGTCCAGTCACTCTAAGGGCATCTAAGGGTTTTAAAAGGTAAGTAAGAACAGTTTGTTTGGATCCCATGTACATGTTATGGTTCACTACCAATTGCAGTAAAACAAAAGGGAAGGTAACACTGTCACAAAAACAAGAACATGAACCAAAAGGATAAACACCAACGGATGTGTTCACAACACCTCTTACTGCACATCACCACATGACCCAAGATCAATTGTACCACCACAACACGATCACAATACCAATGTCAAGGAGGATCAGGGGATGGGACGTTTTGAGTGAAAGAGAGAGAAATAAAAAGAGACGGAAAGCTAGAAAAGACAGGATTAAGAAAAGAATGATATGTAAAGAGATAGTGGTAATGCATGGTAGTGTAGAGGTGACACAACGAGTCAGGAACACGGGATGAGAGAGGTGAAAGAAAGGTGAAAAAAAGACCTTGGGAGGAAGCGGCAGGCTTAGCGGTTGCTTTGCGTGCTCGCATAAGGACACCAGCATCATCATCCTCATCCTCATCATCATCTAAGCAGCTGAGGGCATTCAACTGGTTTACTATCTCTGTAAAGGACAGGGCCATACAGGAAGGGAGGAAGGAAGAATAGCAGTGAATAAGGCAAAATAACACATCCCATAGAGAAATAGCCCACACACACACACACACGCACACACACAAACTCTTTTAACAAATAAATGTATAAACAGAGTTGAGGAAGTGCATATTATTGTGTATACCTTGATTTAGTTTGCAGTGTTATTGCTATTTTGAACTAGCTTGCTACTTGTGCTTGATCTGAAGTATATCTTCAAATACACAGATCATTGTGTCAAACTGCATGCTCGTAGTAGGGTGTTACTGCACACTTAAAACACCAACATAATGTTGTACACTGACACAAATAAAACAATATTCTTTAGGAAAAGTCAACTCAAAGGATATTGTCTGTTCTAATTAAACATTAGTTTCTTAGCTTTAATATATCTCTACCAAAAATAAGAATCAGTATCAATTTCATTCAACTCTTCTGACAATAAACCAAAGGGTCTGGTCTAATAATTACAGACTGGGGTTTGAATTCAAATGCACCTGACAAATAGGTCAAAGTTTAAATATTATAGCACCAGTGTGTACTGTACTAAATCTTGAGAAATTAAAACTGGCATAGGTATTTCAAAACTAAATATATAAAAAGTCAACCTTCCTGGGAGTGACTCACATATTTAAAAATCAATACTAAAAAAATGATTATAACTTTGCTCCGTCTTAGAATAACCGTCCTAAAATCAAGATCATTTGATACAATAATGAGTAAAGTAGTCCAACACTCACACACATATGCAAATTCACAATCAATATACCCACAAATTGTATATATTCATGAAGATGAAAAATACAACGTATCTAGTTTATATATTCTCTTTCACTTTTTACACACTGTGAGTGAAAGCTAAAAAAAGAGAACATGTTTTGCGGGGTATGCATGGGTTAGCTGGTGTTAAGTGTTGCAGTTTGTTGGGTAGGTAGCATCGGGGGGGGGGGGGGGGGGATGTGGCGGAGGGGGGTTTTGGCAGCTCGGCCAGCCTTTGATTCAGAGAGCCGCTAGTGAAGCATCGCTGTAGGCACTCAATGCATATACATATGAGACAAAGCAGGGAAGGGTACGCAAAGGAGAGAAAGCATGAAGCTTAACATGAAGAAAAGTTGGATTAATCAAAGCAGGAGGCACCCGTACATGAGACCATAGTATGATTCCTCAACATGTACTGTATGGATGGTGCCACCACGCGTCCAAAAAACAAGAAGAAAAGCCAGGAACAAAGAATAACAGCTGGGACGTAAAGCTTAAGCAATAAAAGATAACCTAAATACAGACACTGTAAATGAAACTCATGGATATATAATCCTATGTATGCAAGCATGCACACTTGAAGAAGCAGAAACATAAAAGCTTTGGTGATGGTTCAGGTCTGAATGATTTTTCAGGATGGTTGGTCCACCAAGTAAAGAGTTTAAGAAGATGGCAATATTTTGACAATGACATTTTGAACATTTTGGGTTTGGAGGGATCTATTAGAATTAGAATATAATAGAGTGCCACAGTGACGCGTCCTAAAACCCGATGTAAAATCCTTCCGGTTCCTTCGACAAAAACGCAATGCAAGTTCTCCATAGGATTTGGAAAATAGCTGGAAATCAGGTCTGTGGTTGAGACACATTTAAGAGACGGATCACGTTTTGTTCAGCCGGATAATATCCACATGTCTACCCTACTTTTATAATTTTCTAATCGTAAATCTAGTCGCCAGAAGCAAAATGCTAACGTTATGCTATAAACGAACTACAGCAGGGTCGCTGCTTCAACGTCACGCCAACTTAAGATCCATATTCAAAATACAGATTCTAAATGTACGAGTTGAAGTGTTTGTTTGAACAGTTTGCAGGAGGCAGGGACTTAGCACACAAACTTAGAGGAGTGTTTACGTGTTCGGCGTAATGACGTCTCGACAACTTCTGTAGTCCTACTCAGCCACTTGGTAACAACCATCGTTTTTCAGACACGTCAACTCTTCAGAAATCACCAGTGGGGTCACTGCTGATGGATTTAATGTCGTAGAACAAAACGTGATATGTCTCTTCAATGTGTCTCTACCACAGACCTTAGTTCCAGATATTTTCCAAAACCCTATGGAGAGATCCCGTTGCGTTTTGGCGAAGGAACCGGAAGTGGTAAAATGCTAACTTACTTCCGGGTTTTAGGACGCGTCACTGAGGCACTCTATTCAAGCTATTGTAAGGTACCTAAACCTTACATGTTCAGACCTTTGGGGCCTTTAGCATTAGATCTAAATAGTAAATATAAAATCAAGCGGGAAAAGTTAACAAAATCCATTATTAATATCCACAGCAATCTTTGTATACTGTCAGTTTTTCCCAAACACAAGCAAATAATATAACAATGGATTGTTTTGATTTCCAATATTTAAAGATTTATGTTTTACACGAGTGGTTATGTTGATTAAACTAGATAATGTTGAAAATAAGATATTTTAAACATAAGTTTGGCTATCTAATTAAAGAATTTTCAATATTTCAAGAACAGTATATTCCAATTCAAGCATATTCCTAACCTTGTAAACGTACTGGTTGAAATTAAGCATTTTCCAATCTATCAAGACTTTGTACAAACCCTGGCTTTTTGCTGGTCATGTTAATTTGCCAGCTGCAAAATAGCTGGTTTAGCAGACTGATTGACCAATAACAGAACAGGAAAAGTCACTGAAAAGCGTGAATGCTGGCCAGTAGTCAACATATTACTATGCTCAGGTTTAATGGATGATTCCAGCGAAGCAGCAACATGTGTGACTTTGATCCATGTCGGCCGGTGTATCTCGCTTCATCAAAACAGTGTCAAAGGAATACAAATAGTTTTGAGTCAGTCACCTGTGATCTTGGCAGTCTTCTCCTCCTGGTTCACCCTGTTCTCCTCGTCCTCCTCGTTCTCCTCCTCAAAGTCGTCCAGGTTACCGATGTCGGCCTGCTTCATGCTCATCAGGCTGGCCAGGCTCTGCATGTCCTCATCACTGCACCATAGAAACAGACACAAACGTATGTTTAGAGGTAGAAACAGTGTTTATAACAGATACATATGCCAATACAATAGAGAGGCGAAGTCCCGCCCATCTACTTCCGACCCATGGGACCTTATTTCGAAAAAAATTATGTATTGAAGTCAATGGAGAGAGAAAACGTATATTTCGATCCCGTTTGAATTGTGCCATGAATTACACATATGATTTTGTCAATCTTAAAAAAATCATTTCCATGTCAAAAAAGTCACGTTTGTCATAAAACTGTTGAAATATAAGACTATGAAAAATACGCAACTAGAAAGACTACAAATCCCAGAGTCCCGGTCCCGCATGCTGGCTCTTAGGAACCGACTAACTCCCCTTGTGTGTATGTGCAGCTCTCAACATGCCCAGACTTGGAGTGATTTTCACCTTTTTTAATACTTTTCGCCTCATTCTGAAAGAAAGAAGTGAAACGTGCCAACGTGACGGCCGTCTTGGTGTGTGGTGCGAGACGGGAGATGGAGTTCATTGAGCGGTTTCACACAAAAAAAAGTGTTACTTCACAGTTTTACGACACATTTTAATTTTTTTAACTTGTAAAATTATCTTTTAAATTGACAAACATCATATGTGTAATTCGTGGCACAATTCAAACGGGATCGAAAGATAACTTTTCTCTCCCATTGACTTCAATACATAATTTTTCCGAAATAAGGTCCCATGGAGGAAAGGGAGGGACTTCGCCTCTCTATAGTGGTAAAAAGTACGAATGATTACCATAGGTTCATATTTAAAACCAACTACAAGGGATACAAAACCATAAGGGTTATCATAGCTCTCAACCCTTCTATTTCTGTCTTCCACTACAAACCTTATTGTCATAACAACCATGAGACTTGAACTTCACTCCTACATTTGAAGCACATCTCATCCTGACAGTCAAACCTCTCTTCTCTCCTCATTCCCTTCCACCCATTGTCTCTTATTTCCCCCCCCCCACCCTCCCTTTATTCTACAGTACTGCCTGTATTTAATGTAGTCCTGTGTACTCCCCCCCTCAGTCCCTCAAACCGCCGCTCCATCATAATCAATGCGCTCTCCTCTCTGTTCTTTGTGTTTGGTGTTTCCCAGGCCCAGAGGCTCATTTGAACTGGTGTGATTGAGTTTGTTTGTGTGTGGTCGACATCATTCCCCGAAGGGTTAACAAGGGTTACGCGCCATCGACCCGCCGCCCGCGCCACAACAAAGGCCTTGATGTGTGTGTGTGTGTGTGTGTGCGCCTGTCTTTAAATAAAAGTCCCTCCTATCAAAATCAGAATGAATAACAAACGGCAGACAACGTGATGGAGAGTGTGTGTCCTCAAAATGAAAGTTGGTGATATCAAAGATGTGAATGAGAAGCTGAAAGTGAGTGTGTCTGTAAATTAAACTTTGTGCAATCAAAGAATGTAAGACTGATGTGTGTCCGTTTTTGTGCGCATACATTAAGTGTGCGCATATCCTTATACGTTTTAATCTATGGGTACACATTCAGTATAACTATACAAATACCCAGACAGATTGGCTTAGTGATTCCTCCTTATAAAGCAGTCTTGTATACTTCTAAATGATTTGCAATAAACCCTTCGACAAAAAGCCTAGAAGACTAATTTTCACCCAGCTAACAAAAGAATGATGAATACTTTAATCAGAAGACGGTGACTTACGTGGCCTTTCCCTCACGGAGGAAGATGCAGGAGAGGGAGAACTGCAGCGTGGCCGACACCACCTTCTTGGACAGCGGCTTGAACTTGAGCTTGACGTCGGTCTGTGTGGGCATGGGGCTGGCGTACTGCTT
Source organism: Trematomus loennbergii (assembly GCA_012861695.1). Taxonomy (NCBI): domain Eukaryota; kingdom Metazoa; phylum Chordata; class Actinopteri; order Perciformes; family Nototheniidae; genus Trematomus; species Trematomus loennbergii. Next base: position 1,586,085 of record JAAOOA010000044.1, read on the forward strand.
CATGTTTATACTGCTGGTAGCCAGGGCCTTCCTCCGCCCTGATGGAGACTCCTGCAGAGGGACACAAAGATGGACAAAAAAAGGTGAAAAAAAGCCCATTTTGGTCAATTGACACGGTGTAGCATTGACACTGCAGGGATCAATAGGAAAACAAAAAGAAAAAGTAGCATTTTTTTTAAGCATATTCTGCAAAACCGGTTTTACATTTACTTTGGGAACAAGTATTAAAGGTTTTACAGGGTATATGCAGGAATCCTGAAGTCAAATGTAAACCTTTTAAGACCTTTTTTAAGACCCTTTCCATACATTTTAAGACCTCATCGACACTTCGAGTTTTAACCGGTTACCTTGGCGACACACTTCACCTCACATTTACTATATTACATTACATTACATGCCACTTGTTAGACGCTTTTATCCAAAGCGACTTACATACTCAATGCTGTGGGCAATCCCCACAGGAGCAATTTGGGGTGAAGTGTCTCAGGGACACAACGACATGCTGACTGCAGTGGGGTTTGAACCTGTGACCCCTGATCTGAACACCACACGCCTATATACAGTATTGATTGTCCTTCCTCCTTATCGTCCAACCATTTGGACGCAAACTTGCATTTCCCCATAACGATGTTGTTTAACAACCGGCGTAAACGGAGCTTCGCGCGCTATCAAGCAGTGAGCGTGCGATGTCCTGTTCAGACGACGTCAAATCCAACGGGATGCCATAAATAAACTATACAGAATCACACTACACACCTACGCAATGATTACATTCAGGCAGACTGTAGAATACAACCTCTTTGGACAATTTATATACTTTTGAAAACAAGCTACAAAATGTAATACCTGGAAATGCCGTTTTTAATAGCCTTCATTTTTGCTAAATTGATGATCAACTTTTAATACTTTTTAAGACCCCGCGGACACCCTGTGTAACAAAACTGGTGGTTACAATATCCAGATAAATGATGATAAATGTATTGGCCACCAGACAAGCTAATATCTGTGCCCTCCTGCGTTCCTCATTGTGAATTCAGTTGTGAAATCCTCCTGATATTTGCTATCAAAAAGGTCCTGAAGACATTTTGCTGCACTTCTTTTCAGAGATGTGCTCTGGGCCAGGGGCTAGCAGTCAAAATTGGAATTTGGGAATAAGCCACAGACCAGGTGATAAGAGTTATAGTGACAGTGTGTGTATGTGTATGTGTATGTGTATGTGTGTATGTGTATGTGTGTGTGTGTTTGCACTTGCAAGCTGCTCACCAGAGGACAGTGTGTGAAATATGAGAACTGCCGGAAAGCCTTGTCACTGACTGCTAGATATGGAAACTAAACAGTATGGGATGTCCCCCCCTCCCCTTCTCTAACAAAAACTGATGGGTTTAGTTTTCTGCGGGTGTGACACCACGCTGTCAGTGAATAGCAGACTGCTTCACCTCCTTGCTGTGTGATACCACTCACATAGCATGTTCTCTTCTTCTGTTGTGCCTCCTACGTTTTTACAGACTGTGTTTCAGTGATGGGAAAGAAAACGGACACATTTCCCATGTGGCTAACTGACGATGGTTAACTTGCACGATGAGAGACTGACAACGTAAAGATCAGACACACGTGCACACGTCTCTTTACAGGCCATGTGGAGCAAGCAGTGTTAAAACAACTATCCTCTCTAAATCAGTTTTGCATGGATGTCTAAAATAGCATATATGATTGTTGACAAACCTACCTTCTAGCGCTGCATGATTATCAAAAAGAATATGGAAATTGCAAAAATGTATAATATAATATTTGTTAAATGATCAATAAGTGTGTAATACCATTTTGAACAAAGAATTGGAAAGCTGCAGAGATATGCCGGCATAAGAAAACATATGTTTGGTACAGATCTTTTTGGAAAATGAAACTATAATGAAATGACTCAAAATAACTGGAATTAGTTGTTTTCTCCAAATAGTGCAGCCATACTAACCACACACACACACTCCTGTGTTATGATACCACAGAGCTGTGAATAGAGCCCAGAGGATTCATCCTCTCATGCACACAATGCCGTACAAAGCAGAGCAGCTAGCTTTCTCTCACACAACACCGGTTTGAGAGCATATTACATATACACTCCGGAGTGTATGGTAGATAAAGTGATAGAAGCTCTTTACATTGCCCGGTTGCAGATGTCTTTACACACACACACACACACCATCTCAGAGGTTCTGGCTCGGCGGAGAAAACTCAATCTCAGCCTTATCGCTGAGGACCGCAGGGTAACACACACACCACACCCACACACACAGGATGGAGTAGTAAAGGTATTGGTTGTAGGGTGAGAAACTGTATAAGCTCGAAAAAGGCCAGCCAACAGATACTAACACTGCATGTGATTGTGTCCTTAAATTCAAATTTTTCATAATCATATACTTTATTATGTGTGTGGTTCAAGGTTCAAGGCTTTTATTGGTCATACGAGCATAGCTACAATGTAGGTATGACGATGAAAATCTTAGGTCACAAACCATGTATGCATGTCGTTTTTGTGGCTAGAATATTCAAGAGGCAGCTACACGTTACCACTTCTGTTCAAAACAACATGTGATGAGAATCTTGATCACAACATTTGTGATTACTTATCAATGTGTGTTCAATAAGTGCTTTTCTAAATATGTATTCATAAATATGTCAGCACTCAACAACAAGGATAAGGCCCAATTGCCTGAGTAAATGTGTGTGTTTATTGAGAGTTACAGGCTGAACAGCTCACCCAGGTGGCACGTGGGGTCAAAAGCATTTTGTCAATGAAAGGTTGACCGTGTGTATCCCAGAGCAGCCGAAGAAACACAGTCCTCAAAGCTAGTTTCCAGGTGCATTTAGACGAGACCTAAAACTTCAAATGGACCTGGCAGAAATGATCAGAATCTGAGTCTGTAACTTCTATCCCTCTGTTTCTGTCTTACCTTTCCATCCTTCAATCTCTCTCCATCATTCCCACCTCGCTCCACACTCAGACCAATAATGAAATAAAAAACTACAGAAGAAATCGAGCGAAGAAGTAGCGAGGCCACTTGACATTTCGTGCTGACATTTGGGCCTTGTCACTTTAGATGGGGAAACGTAATGACGTATCATCGCCCCACCAGCAAGTCAAAAGAACGGCCCTTCAAGAGAAGAGGAAGATGGGAAAAAACTCTCTGCAGATTACACCCTCGCCATTACACTAAGCTAATAGTGCATGTAGATACGTTATGAATGGATTTGCTAAATGCACCAAACACTTAAGAAGAGGGGATTTAGCAAAAAAGGAGGATGGGGAGGAGAAGGGGGAGAGGGATCTTGAAAATAGGAAATACTTAAGGATATGCAAATACCCCGGCGCAAGAATGGAATAACCGTTTCAACAGATTTGAGTAGGGACAGCAAACAATGGAAATCGGCTCTATTTCCCCGGATGCTGCTTGTCAATCAATGTGTGTGTGTGTGTGTGTGTGTGTGTGTGTGTGTGTGTGTGTGTGTGTGTGTGTTGGGGAGAAAGTGAGGGGGGTAGCTGGGATTAGGGTGACAGGGAGGTTGTGACAATGTGTAAAATGAAAGAAAAGGACAATGCAGAAGTTTAATGTATTATAGAGAGGACTATCAATGTGCTCTCTCTTTCTGAGCCCAGAGAATGACTAAATACCTGTGTGTGTGTGTGTGTGTGTGTGTGTGTGTGTGTGTGGGGCACAGCTGAAGAAAAGAGGATAGAAAGAGGAGGGAGGGGTGGTGGTGTGGCTGTATGCTGCCCCCTAGCTGCAACCAAGTGCAACTGCAGAGCATCATTGATTCACTTACATCTTTGTACCACACACACACACACACACACACACACACACACACACTCGAACACATCAGGCCACATGTTAGAAGACCCACGCAACCCACTATAATAATAACAGCAATGCAGCCAACAGTGACTCTTTACTGCCATATAAACTAAACAACTGACGATGATCGACTTTATTTGGAGACGGTTGTGTTGGTGTCAGTCCTGCCCCTCTCCCCGTTGCCAGCTGGCCCCGGATCGATCCACAGATGCTCCCTGGTGGGGGGGCAGGGGTCAGGGCAGGAGGGGTGCCCGGGGTCCTGCTGAATCCTCTCTGCCCCAAAATGCCAATGGGACGGGCCGGAGGAAGGAGGGGTGGGGATCCTTTTGTCACCGAGAGATGATGGATTAATTAGGCTGAGTGCGGAAAAAATAAGCTGGCTTCTTTGTAGAGACCTGGTCTGACACACACACACACACACACCACACACACACACACCACACACACACACACACACACACACACACACACACACACACACACACACACACACACACACACACACACCACACACACACACCACACACACACACACACACACACACACACACACACAACACACACCACACACACACCACACACACACACACACACACACCACACACACACACACACACACACACCACACACACACACACACACACACACACACACACACACACACACACACACACACACCACACACACACACACACACAACACACACACAGTTTGCCAGCGTAAGAACACGTTGAACAAAAGAACAAGCCAATCATCTAATGGCTTCATCACACAGTCACCAGTCAATTGGTTTCTCATTTGCGCGGTCAATGCTCCGTATTGATCCATATACTATCACTTCTTTCTTACAATTCAACATTATTTTTCTTGGACCGACCAAGTTCCCAACCGTTTAGTGTCATTGGAGGGGCTGGCAGATCTGAGTTCATCTCGCACCGTTGTTTCGTGTCATTGTCGGCAAAAGGTCATAACTAAAAGCGAGTGTGTGGCGATGTTTAGTATTGCTGAGGAAGATAAAATATAAAGACAGTGGTATTACAACGATGATGAGAAGTGGTGAATCGGACTTAAGCCTGCTGCCACTAAACAAAAAACAATCCTAAACTGGCTGAAAGGGACAAACGGAGGTCAGTTTCTACAGACTACATCAGTGGAAAAGTCACATGCTTGATGTTGCCCTCAGAAATGCCATGAGTAAAAGTGATTTGCATGGAGCAGAATTACGGGAGATGAATACAAAAAATCTGGCTACATTTTTGCTGTTTTACTTTCATTCAACGTCTTCTCCCTCTTTATTTATAAAATATGTTTATAGTAAAGTTACGAGCAACAAAGTATAACCCTGAAAGCGGACAGTACGGACACAGGGGATTCAAATACGTGCACACAGGCCTTTGTAATTTGTATTCACACATATCAGAAAATAAAGCTAACTCAATTTACCCTATAGAATAACCCTGAGTAGCACCGATTAGCCCCCCCCCGACACCCAAAATCAGCTGGCTGTGGTTGGATTCAGCAGTCAGCAGATTGGAGGTGGATGGGGGGGGGGGCACAGTGCTATTCCTCTTGCCTCAAGGTCACAGTTATTGGAAATGGAGACATCCAATGTGCTCACATCTCTCTTTGAAATCCGCACACAATGGAGTGATTCCTCTGTGTCATTTGGCCTCCCCTGATAACTGATAAGGCGGGCCTTTTTACATACCACCTATGAATACCGCACTATAGGCGTTATACACACACACACACACACACACACACACATTCAGATTAAGACCAATTTATTCATCTGCTACTATTATATGTGAGGATTTATTTTTCTCCCCGAGCACTGTGTATTTTAAAAGGCAACAATGACATAAAAGGCATGCAATACTATCACTGCAGTTATGTGAATTACAATGACAATGGTTTTAATAATGGAATGAACTGTGCAAATGGGTTTGATGTGTATTGTCACACACACACACACAGTCCACACACTGACACACAAAAAAAGGATCACAGGATTTCTCTTCACTAAAACCACATTGTGGATCAGATTTAACTTAAACCCCACAAATGGAAACATCTTCCGCTGACCACCACCTCATCCCCGGGGGGGGGCGGAACACAAAAGCGACAAGGTGACAAACAGTTGAGGGAAAGTGAGAGAAGTAGAGAGTGAAGAGAGAAGATTAGTCACAACAAGAGCAGGATTAGGCTTGTTTTAAAGGGACAGGGCGGCAGATTACAGCACAGTGTGTGCTGCAGTGCTGGCTGAATATGGTTTGAAATGACACTGAGCTCCAGAGAGGGAGTCTTTTTGTATTAGGGAACTGGATATGGAGCAAAGAGTGTGTGACTACTGCCAGATACAGGAACTGTACAGGCCCACAACTCAGGATACAAGGAAGCAGACTAGGGATGGTACGCGCCCCGGTATTAAACGGGCCCGGGGCTGAATTATTAAAGACCGTGGTACCGTTAAGCTCCGACGTTATCGGTCTTTTATCGGTCCTGGAGACATGTAAAAAATATATGTCATATGTATTATTGCTACACAAACATTATATTGCAGTTTTAGGGTCGCGTTTTTCTCCCAAAAGAACGATAAGAGTACCGTTAAAAGACCGGACGATAAGCGGTATCGATAAAAGTAGTAGTACCGTTAAAACCTTAACGATACCCATCCCTAAAGCAGACTCATTGTTGACAAACAATACAAAAAAATGGTAAACAAAGCCTGAGCAAACAGGACTCATTCTCCGGTGTCCTTCAAAGACAGCATGACATCAAATACAAGTATAGTAGCTCAAAGAGTAACCATTGTGTTGCTGCGCCTGACCTCATTGGAGAGGGCTTCATAAAAACATTTTTTAGGTTTGAATAAGGCATTCAAATCTGCATATGACAATTCCCAGGCAATTGTCTATAAAAGATAGAGCTTGATTCTAGAGTTGTTTCGATGTACTTTGCAAGACGACATGTAGCTAAGCTAAGTAGATACTTTTTTGTTGATGAATTAACAAAAGTATCTCGTTTAAAATTGTTTATGGAATTGTAAATCATCAACCTTTGCTACATGTAAGCCTTTCTTACCATCAGGTGTCTAAATATCAAGGTTTTCAACTTATTTTTATTAGGCTTTTAAAACACAAACATTTTTGAAATGATCAGTTATGGTTTTGGTTATCGGTATTGGCTTGTAAAAAAAACATATTGTGCATTGCTGTTTCTATTTGCTACAATGCACTCATCACAACTGGAAAACAAATGCACAATGCCAATCTCTGCTGATGTGTTTAATGGCATCACAGTTTCTCTTTCTTCTGAAGACAACATTCTGTGTTTGCCAGGAGGGAGACTTTAGTTTTGAGTGTGTTAGAAAGAGAAAAGAGGGAGGTGGTTAGAGACGGAGAGAGAAAGGAGAATAAAGGGAGATTGAGGAATGCCTTTAATGCAGAGGCTCTGATGGCAGCAGATGAAAGGAGGAGAGTCACAAACCAACCAGCCCTTAAAAGGTCTAATCCTAACTGGGAGAGGGGCTAACCTCCTGCTAGCTCACAGGCCAAACACAACACACAAAAGAACAGCAATATTGCAGAGGTTCAACAACATTAATGAAACCTCAGATATAAAAGCTCCACACCAAAAGCGCCAACAGGCTTAACGATGGTCACCCTGACCACAAATAAAGATCACCTCCTCCTTAACACTCCCTCAGCCTCCCAACAAGGTCACACTGGACCTAGATGTTGATTTATGTCATTACTATGAGTGCTCCGTTTAACCACATGACACACACATTTACATTAAACTCATTAAACAATGTCCAAAAGGGCAACTGGGATAAGGGTTACAGGAAAAGCAAGACATATTTAATGAATATATAAACAGGGAAGCCTTAAAAGCCGTTTTGCAGCATGGACATGAAGGAAATTGACAAAACATCTTAGGCTGAGATCTAGTCTACGATGAGAACCTGTGCAAACTGTACCGTACTGAGACGCTGGAACCAGCATATCTTTGGCATATTTGTTTGATAAATGACAAAAAGTTGAATGAATGATCTCAATTGTCTTGACTTATCTGCAAATCATTTCAACAGCAGAAAAAGTTAAACTAAAATCTGCCTTTTTTCTTAGTTTTTCTAATTAGTTTATAAAAATGCTTGGATGGACACCAAGCCTGTATCTCATAACCTCTCTGTCCCTGCCTCCCTGCCTCACCCCTCTCCCTCTCCTTATCAGTGAGTCCAGGGTGCCCTCCTCTCGTCCACTCTCTGGGTTTTTCTTTTGGGCGGCCCCTCAGTGCCCCCACACACACTCAGACCTAGAGCGTGCACTTCAGACAGGGGGCTAATGGGAAAATAAATTACCAGCAGGCAAAAGCCTGGCTCTGCACTTCTGCTGGAGAGAGGGACACAGGGGGGTGTGGGTGGTCAAGAAATGGAAAGAGAGAAGGGTAGAGAAGACGGAAAATGAAAGACAGAGAGGTGGAAATCAAGGAGACGGATGGGAGGAAAGAAGAGAGAGAGGGAAAGATGGAGAAAATGAGGAAGGGGGTGATGGAGAAAGAAAGACGAGGCAAAGAGGGGAGGGAAAGATGGAGAGAGAGAGTGAGAGAGATAGGTCGACGGGATTATAGCAGGAGTTCATCCCTGGTCTATGAAGTGCCCGCTCATCACTTTTCCCACGATTTCCCCATCTCCGGCCATCAGAGGCCTCAAATGGCCAATAACATCCCACACACACACACACACACAACACACACACACACACACACACAACACACACCACACACCACACACACAACACACACCACACACAACACACACAACCACACACCACACACACACACACCACACACACACACACACACACACACACACACACACACACACCACACACACACACACACACACACACACACACACACACACACACACACACACACACACACACACACACACACACACACACCACACACACACACACACACACACACACACACACACACACACACACACACACACAGGCGGACAGCAGTGTAGATGTGTGTGCATGTCCAGTGTCCATGTGTGTGAATTAGAAAGTTGGACAATATATGAGTGCATAAAAGGTGGTGTGTGTGTGTGTGTGTGTGTGTGTGTGTGTGTGTTGCTATGAACCCGAGAACATAAGCTCCAGCATGTACAAACTAATGAAAACACTAAATCTTAGTAGTAAAAAAAGTGATTAATATAGTGTAAGAAAGGACATACTGAGTAAAGGGGGAAAACATGGACTTCCCAGGAGTACTCTCTTCCATGTATGCTCACTTCACCCTCTCAATTCTGATACAGCAGCTGTTGGCCAGGCAAAGCCATACAAGGCAAGGTTAGGTAAGGTAAGGTTGCAATAACATTCCTAACAATGTGTTGTGTTACTCATCCCGTTTTGTTTTTAGCATCACTCTAGATAACAGGATGCTAAGAAGCTTAAAGGGTTTGGTTGATAAACTTCCCCCAAAGATCTCCGTCGTCTTTACTCCAGAGATATCGACTGATGATTTCCAGGTGAAGACAACACGGGGACTTTTGGGAATGTAAATCTCAGCATCCACTCAATTCTCACTTTACAGATCTGTTTGTTTTTTAGGCAGGCTGCTGAGATCTGACTGAGCTATGATAGGACCCTAATCCAGAGCAAAGCTGATTTGCTTAAGGGGAGGAGGGTTAAGATGGCCTGTGACAAGAAACAATTGCCCCGAGTGAGAGTCTGCCTCTCTCCCCAGCCCGCTCCATGACAAAGGTGTACTCTCCATGCTAAGTGACAAATCTGGGGAGACAAAGAGCATTAGCAGGGTGATGCTCTGCACCAGTGCCTCTGATTGTGGCCAACTCAAAGAGAATCTAATATGGATTTTAAAAAGAGGAGAGGGAGAGATTAGAATGAAAGAGAAACAATGAACACCTTCTACCAAGGGGGAATTAGTGGAGGGATTGGATAAGGAGCTGGTGTGCCTTAGTGTGTGTGCATGTGTGTGTGTGTGAGGTGAGCGCTTGTTCTTTGAAATTCCTTTTCCACAAAAGAACAATAGGGTTCCCCAATTCTGTTTATGGCATCGACATGTGAGAAAACACTTTAATATCCACTTGTGTACACTGTGGATGAGCCATGATACTTTTTGGAGTGACATTGTGAACCTTTAGTTGGCAGATAGATAAGGGGGGCAAAGGTCACTATACTGTCTCCATAGGCCTCTGCTTCTGTCAACACTAGATGTATCAAAACAGAGGATATCAATCCAATCCATGTGTTCTGCGCTTAGGTGCGTTTAGATGGATTCACTTTTGCTTAAAAACATGTGTAAGCAAACTTTGAGACATTCGATATGAGAATCTCTCCCATAGAGGAAATGTGTCCTTCGTCACATCTCCTCAACACCTATGGGTGTAAGCCTTAAAGCAAGACACCTTCGAATTCTTGACCCGTTCTCCTGTGTGGGTGCGGTACAGATTTATATCCCAAACAGAGACAGAGACATGTGTGGGGATCAGTCTAACTGTCAGTGGCTGGCTTAGCGCTGGCATCAGAGCACATCACAAGACCCTATTCATTGCCACTTAGCAGAACAGTCGCCTCAGATTGCCAGTCACTCTGTGTGTGTGAGTGTGAGTGTGAGTGTGTGTGTGTGTGTGTGTGTTCATAAAATGCTCATACTGGCACGGACTCCCTGCGAGCGGATCTTGACGAGATAATGTCAAACGAGTCACCCCGCTCACAAGTTTAACCGGAGTTCATCGCAAACCTCTCCACACATATTCTTTCTCCACCACACACACAAACACACACACACACATTGTGCAGATCCTACCGAGGCCAACGACCCACCCACGCAGGCCCGGGGGTCAAGCTTGTGGATAAACAGGGGGATTTGCAGGGGACAGTGTTTTGCGGGCCACACAGGCCTGGCTCCATCGCTAGCAGCCATCTTAAGTCGCTCAGAGAAAAAATAAATAACCAGAGAGATGGAGATAATAACTGTTCCCGCTGCTGCTGTCCAAATCGGCCTCACGTCTCACCACAACTGTCTGACCGCAGATCATCGGGGTGTAAGACATGCTTCAAAATAAGGTGAGATGAGGACGAAGAGGGCGGAGGAAGTGTCTGATTAGAGCGGACCGAGGTGGCAGAGGACGAGCTCAGAGATAACAGAGGGCGTGGTAGTCACTAACACACAATTACTATATATAACGATTTATCAGGACTGTGGCTCTTAGAAATTATTATTACAAATGGAAGTTGAGAGACATAAAAAGAGAACACCTTTGTGTGTCAGGTGTATTTCTCACAGTGGAGAGATGCATTCAACTCCAATCAAGTTTGGCCAAAAATATTTAACACGTGGTATTAGGGCTGTGCAATTAATCGTATTTTAATCTCGATTACGATTTTGGCTTGCAACGATTACGAAAACAACGTAATCGAAATAAAACGATTATTTTTATTTAAAAAAAAAAATTAATTATTATTATATTTTTTTTTTTTATTGGTTTTTCAGTTAAATTATACTTAAAGTTCAGGGTAATCAACTGTTAAAAACATACTGTTCACATTTTTGTTTCAATAAATGGATGTTTTCAAAGTAAATGGATAATCGTTTTTAATAATCATGATATCAATTATTGACCAAAATAATCGTGATTAGGATTTTTGCCATAATCGCACAGCCCTACGTGGTATTACCCTCAGTCTGATCTCCAGTCAAAACACACACACAAACTCAGACTGTCATGAGAAGGAAGCACAGGTGGAAATACAGATGTTTCCCAGGTGTTTTTAGTGTTTTGATGTTTATTTTGGGGTCAAATATCCCACTGTATGAGGCAAAACAAAAACCTGTCTAGACTCTGCATGTGTGTATATGTGCTAAAAAAAAAAGTATCTATGTGCGTGTGTGCAACAGGATGTGTCTGTGTATGAGATTATATACTGTTTGTGTGTGTGTGAGAGTGTACGTATGATTGTGTGGTGTGTTTGCTGCAGTGTGTGGTGACATCTGCTGTGTTGTTGGCTGGGAGCGCAGCGCAGCGGGCTGCGGGAGCCGAGGACTAAGGAGATGAAAGTCGAGGTCACAACCTGGACCAGTGGGACGAGACAGACAACACACAAATACAAAGTCACACATGCAAACGTAAAAGACAAGACACACACACACACAGACACACACACTGCAAACATATGTCTCTTTCACACACGCAGCATGCAGGGGGCGTAGCAGGACACAAGGACGAGAGACGTAAGAATAAACAGGGCAGAGATAAAACAGTTAAGCAGACAAAACAATACGCAGAGAGACTAGCCACAAAGCTACACACACACACACACACACACACACACAACCACACACAGAGAGACAATATGAAAAAGATGACGTAAGCACAGAAGCAAAGCTGCACATCATCGGGGGCAACAGTTTAATCAGTTAATTAACAAACATGCATGTAAGCAAAAACACACACACACACACACAGATAGAAGATATGATGTGTGCCAAGCGATAAAGGCTCTGCAGGGCAGGGTGTGTATGTGTATGAGTGTGTGTGCTAAAAGAAAACATAAATAGATGAGTGTACTATACAAATGCTTGGGCTGACACACAACTCAGATATGGTCACACACCTGCACAGAGACATAGTTAGACACACACACACACACCTCGCGGCGGTGGTGGCAGTTAGTCAGCAGACCAGCCATGTGACGGGGTGGTGTGGTGTGGATTAGGGGGGCCAGTAAGCCTATTAGGGCGACAGGAGGGACCACCCGGCCTCCACAGCCACCACTCACACACACAGAGCACCCTAACACACAACTACAACGTTCCACAGACACAAGTGCAGCTTCTCACCACCATAGACGTACACACAGCAAGACACAAACACACACATTTTACATAGCTGATTTTTTTTGTCTTGGGGCTTAATTCTGCAGTGTAATTTGCTCTATATTGTGTGTGCCATCATTTTCTTATTCAGCCCATAATACCGTATGTGCTTCAATGGACAAAAATAATACATTTTAACTGCGTCGTGGCAGGAAATGGCAGCTTTTAGTGTTGTAATAGTGTGTGTGTGTGCTTAATGCCAGCTCACTGTGTGTTTTGTGGCAGTGTGTATGTGCCAGTGTAGGGAGGGGTCTCAGCGTGGGGGGTAATCAGCAGCATCTGTTGCCTCTCCTCAGGGCGATTAATTAGATGAAATTAATTTGGGAAGCGTGTGTGAATGTGTGATCCCATACGAGAATCCCTCCGCCTCCCTACAACACACACACACACACACACACGCACATTTACATCCAGTTTGAAACTATAATGCATATATTATTTCGAATGAACACACCAACAATAGACACATTTCTTCCGAACAAAAATAAATTAGGCCTTTTGAGTTCTCCAAACTATTTAAGAAATGAGAAAACGAGCAAAAGGTGAAAACTTTGGAGACACATGCGTGCACACGAGCGCAAATTAATCCCAATTTGTCGGCCTCGGCACGGGAGAAACTTTGGGGATTTCATACTTATACCAGCTTTTGTCACCTTTGCGTGAATAGCCAAGGGCTGAAATAATTGTGTTTTTCTTCCCCGAGGCCCAGCCAGCGCTCACAAGCCACTGGCCTACGTAATGTGTTCCAGACAGAGAGAGGTGAAGAGGGGGGGGGGGGGCACAATTCAGAGAGGGTGTGTGTAAAGGTGATGGAGGTGGGTCGGCCTGTGTGTGTGTGGTGGCTTTTCACCGTGTGAGATGACTATGTGACAGTGTGTGACTGTATGAGTGTGCGTAAGTGGGAGGAATGTGGCGTGGATACCGCCTTAATGGAGTTGGATGTGGTCCACAATAGACAGGACATCAACTCAGAGAGGAAGGGAAAAGAGAAGGAGATGGAGAAGGGGAAAGAACAACATGGCGGAAAGGGTGACAAGACTTCCATAAACCATGATCAAATATATCCTAAATATACTGTATATGGTTCAAATAGTCCAACACAGGTCTTTACATGCCGTATAAAAGTGGACGGTTTTGCACACAGCCTACACTTGGACATCAGAACATTACATTTAATTCAAACTAAGCAAAGAAAAGATGTGTATTCACCATCTTTAACTACTCTATTATTGTGTAGGTTATGAGTATTGAAAAGAGGTGATTAAAAGCCATGAGTCTCCATTTTAAAACAGATATTCCCTATATGGAAACATGTAACAACAGGCTGTCAAACAGTGTAAACAATGGTTTGTCAGCAGCAGCTATATATACACCTATATTCTGAATGACACTTATGTAATGCGAGTGAGGTTGAGTGTGACTTGGAGAGAGTGAGTTCGGAGGGGGGGGGCTTGGAGTGTGTATCACTGTATATTCAATGTATTCAGACATGATAGCTTCTCACTTAAATACAACAGTCCAGTGTGTGTGTGCGTTATTTAAATCCTCCCACAAAGCTTTGAAGATGAGGGAAGTTGGTCTACCATCTCCAGCTTTGGTTGATATGCAAACGCAGAGAAAATACACACATACATACATACTGACTTTCATACACACATTAACCCCCCCCCACCCCACCACACACACACAAAAGAGCCTGTCAGCACAATGGCTTCAAATATAGCCGTCCAATCTTTTGACTCTCAATTTGCCCACCTTTTTGATAATACGCGTCCTATTTGAAAAAGGGTGAAAGGCAAGGGTAGCATGCAATTTAGAGATACTACTGTGTAGCCATTTCCAGCCACCTCTCTCTCTCTCTCTCCACTTCCTCTTCTTCGCTCTCTCTCTCTCTCTCTCCATCTTTTGATTATGCGATTCGCCTTGGCAGACGAACAAATAGAGGAGAGAAAAAGGTAGTGTTTGACACTGCCATTTTCAATGACAAAAATACAATCAAACCAGGGCCAGTAATTCGACGGGGAGGGATTAGCCTAGTGCGAGGTTGGGCCCCCAGATTAAGACGAAGCCACAGCGCGGGGATCTTGAATTTCATCATCTCCGGCGCTCGGGCACAATGGCGTATTCTTCCCCTTTCTCCTGCGCCGTGATGAGGGGTCAGGAGAACTCACCTCTTCTTCTGTACCTCCTGCTCAGAGCAGTGCCGCATTCATTCATCCTTCCTGACTTTATATTAGCTTAGATACCAGTAAGGAGGGGGGAGTGTGAGCTGGGAGCTCTGAACTGGCTATACGCTCATGCAAAGTGAGGAGAGAATATGGCGAGATGTACACAATCATCTAATATGTTTGGATACTGTTATAGCTTTCATCACTCACACAGTAACACAGACACACTAAGATACCCTTCCTATTGACACACAGTCAAACACTCGGGTGACATAAGTGGGGGATCCAACAGATGTATCTGTGCATATTTGAAAAGGGATTTCACAGATGTTAGGGTAGACTGCCCTCTTGTGGTCATTTCATATATTTCATTCATTTCTGCTCAGAAATCCACATATAATAATAATATAATAATTGCTCTTTTTGTCATTTCACAGTACAGGTACTATGTAACAAAATGGTTCCTCTGCATTTGACCCATCCTAGTGTTAGGAGCAGTGTGCTGCCGTGGACGGCGCCCGGGGAGCAGTAGGGAACGGTGCCTTGCTCAGGACACCTCGGTAGACTTGGTCTTGCTGGGACTCGAACTGGTGACCTTCCAGTTGCCAAGCCAAGTCCCTATCGACTTCGCCACCACCACCACATATGGCTCACTGGATGTTGTTGGGGCCTGAAACATAACTCATTCAGTTTGAAAATAATATTTATAGTAGCTTTACTGTTAACACAATTAAATATGTACTGTTGGTGAAGCTGAGAATAACTAATTGTTTTTATTTCATGTGTCTATGTATGGACGCTGTCACTGCATGTGCACTTTCTGTGATAATATGCTTAAAGCAGCATGCTACTTTAAGACTAAAATAACTGGATGGCCTACCTGCCTGTCAGCCTTCCATCTCGTGCACTAACTTATCTCGTGCCCTCATTGGTCATGTGCGTTCGTGTGTGTTGGAGGAGGGGCTCTGTGAGGAAGTCTGAAGGAAGGGCAGATTTTTTCCGGTTGTGTACGTTCAAATTCTAGCGCACTCGAGCTGGTTTCTCCATTCTTACCTACCCTACCTTTAAGTGTAATTATGTAGGGAAAAAAAAGTCAGACTTTCATAAAAAAGTTGCAATTTCCTTTACAATGCGTTCATTGTCTGGTTCTCAAACCTACCTCAAAGCTTTTTTTATCACACTTTTTTAAAACATGTTGAGACAAAGAGGTCAAGACTTCGAGCCACTGTTTCGACATGATACCTGTGACACTAGAGTTATGAGCAAAATAAGAAAGCTTGAGGATATTTATGAAGATATAAAAAGGTGGAGAAATAAAAGTCACCTTATAGAAGAAACGGATTAAACTAAATGGAGAACTCCTAAACCAATCATTATATACACCTGCTTTCCATTTCTTCAACCTTAATCACATCATTTTTCTTTTACCATCACTGCCCTCCCTCTTCATCACAGTGTGTGGGGTATAAGGTTGCCTTCTCCTCTCCTCTCCTTCCTCTTTCCTTCCTCCCTCCTCTCCATTCCTGCTGTCAGGGTTCAGCTGTGCTTTGATCTTTCTGTCATTAGTCAGGTATGCAGAGACACAGGCAAACCCACAAACTTGTCTTTTTCTTCCCTTTCTTGCTCTCTTTTTCGCTGTCTTCCCACGCTCTGTCCGGAGAGCACCGGCTGACCTGCTTGTCTTCTCAGCTTTCTATCAAAGAGAGAAAGGTAGAGCGGTGTGTGCTGCCGTCGTGCCTTTGAGCTTTGACGTGTACAGAAAGTGACAGGGGCCCGAGCACTCGGCCAACTCTGCTGCATTCTTAAAAAAAAAGGGTGGAGGAGTCTCAGAGGTCTGTCCCTGCTGATCACTGGTGACTCACATCAAAGCATTCTGAAGTCCATCAGCTCGGAGTATTCACTTAAAGAGTTCTTTGCTCATCCTATTCCCTTAAATAACCCCTTCAAATGCCACGGTCTAACGGTTCAAAGTGGACGCAACATCTCATTTCTCCCCCCCCCTAAAACTTGGGCCATGAATTTGTAATGTGTCCCTTATAAGTTAAATTAGATACATACAAATAATACATTTCAAAGTGCCACATCCTGACCCCAGTCCTTGCTGAATTTCCTCATTTCAGACTGTTTATAATAGACCCTTTATCTTTCATTTGCAAATCATCGAACTCCAAGCTCTCCCTATGTTTTCACGGTTTCTTACTTGTAATACATGTTGTCTGGTGAAGTCAGTAAGTTTCTAACAAACTAACTAATGTTTCGCAAGAATTATAGAATACATGTTACTTAACTGTGTAAGACAGCTATAAAATGAATAATACTTGCATGCCAGCAAAAACAAACCACAGGTATCAACTGTTTATTCCTTGAAGGCGAATGACATTCTTCACTTCTTACCATAACGGCAGTTTAAGCAAGGCGTGTCGAGGCTTGCATTTTTACAGTAACAGTCGTACCGTGTGACAGGCATGCTAAAGACTTCATTAGTAATCACGCACAACGGGCTTTTTCAAAACGTTGACCACAAAATTCAAGGAATTGCACTGAAGCGACCCTAACCCTAACCCTGGGATATGTCTCAGTGTACATCCAGCAGGGGGGGGGGGGGGCAACCTGCTGAAGTGAAACCCCACCAGGTCAAAAGGCCCTGCTTGTGGGAAATCCTGACCTCTGCTCTCATACGGCAAAATCAATTATCATCCAATTTATCTCCATCAAACTAGTGGGAGAGACACTTGGGTGTGCAGAAGGGTTTTTCCTCCAATAACACTCTGATGTTACGTGGACAACACTACGAGAGTTTAGGAGTCCACCACATCACAGCACTGACACAGGAAGCAATAGCCAATCATTTTGGAATAACTGCACATTTCTACCAAGAGATAAACAAGAAAGGCTAATGTGTGGTACAATGGCCTTGTTCATCTCAACAGTCCGGGCAGTGGCTCAGTCAGTAGGGGGCTTGGACTGTGAGCCGTAGGGTCGCCGGTTCAAGTCCCCGACCAGACCTAACATGTGGAGTGTGGACTGCTACTTGGAGAGGTCCCAGTTCACCTCCTGCCCTGCCGTGGTGCCCTTGAGCAAGGCACCGGACACCCCCCTCTCCCCCCTCACTCCCATTGCTGCCCACTGCTCCTAGTACTAGACTCCTGGTACTAGGATGGGTTAAAAGCAGAGAACACATGTCCCTGTGTGCTCTGCATGTCATCCCTCCCATTCTATCTATCTATGAGTATCTTTCAAGCACAACATATCACAAAATTGGTTCCAGCAGATGTATAAAACTGGTACACTTTCCTCACTCAATCCATCCCTTCCATTTACCAAATTGCTCCATCAACACCTTTCTCTTCTCCTTCCTGCGCTTTATTATTCACTGTGAGCCCTAGTTTTTATATTATACTGCATCGCATGCGTTTGTCCTTGCCTTGCAAACAGTCAGTGATTTCTCCCTCTGCTTCGGTTGCCTTGAACAGCAGTGTGATCGATAACCGACATTTAAGAAAACATTATAAGTTCAATTGTAAAAATGTTGTTGAACAAATAAAAGAGTGACTAATATAAATGGATACATAACTACAGCCAGCCCTTGTTGGTGGATGAGTAACAACGTTTGTGGCCTCAGGAAGTGGCCTTTACAATATGTAATATGTATGCAGGCTGATACTACCACAAACTCACCCACAAACACACACCTGACTCACTGTGGTTTAGCATGTATGCCAACATGATGCAAGGAGGCACATGTGGTTTAAACTGAGGGTTACACTCCACACAGAGAGAGGCATGTAATAGCATAGCATGACCACAAGGAGGCAGAACCTGCACATGTTATACAAAAACCCAGAAAACAGCTGAGATTGCAGATTTATGTGTGTGCTTTACATAAAGGTTGTCACCATCAGTCATTGTAAATACCTTTCAGGAAGGCATCTAATCATACGGTACCCTTTCCCCCCCTCTGAAGGTTAAAGAAAACACAAAATGGTACTCACATTTTCAATGACGAATGTCCACTCTTTGTCTTCAAACTCCTCTGCATGGGGGTCCTGCAAGGGCGATATAAAAAGCAATGTTTTAAAACGATAGAATAGAATAGAATGGGAGGGATGAAACCCCTCTTTCATGGTCACACATGCAGAGCACACAGCACACACAGTGACATGTGGCCTCTGCATTTAACCCATCCTAGTACCAGGAGTCTAGGACTAGGAGCAGTGGGCAGCTATTGTACAGCGCCCGGGGAGCAATGGGAGTGAGGGGGGAAGGGGGGTGTCCGGTGCCTTGCTCAAGGGCAACACGGCAGGGCCCAGGAGGTGAACTGGGAGCTCTCCAAGTAGCAGTCCACACTCCATATTTAGGTCTGGTCGGGGACTTGAACCGGCGACCCTACGGCTCACAGTCCAAGCCCCTACTGACTGAGCCACTGCCGGACTATATGCCGATACACAGAATATTGAAGTGCAACCACAGTATGGTAATTTGATAGAGAATGAAAAACACATACAAAAAGATATCTAGGCTGTCTTAGGCAACACTCAATTGCTCAATCTTAAAGAGATTAATTGAAATGTTTATATTATCAAAACCTTTCCAGAAAACTTCCAACAAAAATAAATCAGCTTTGAGTGATATCGCATCTGCTCTGCTCCACTCACCTGGTTTCCCTTCTCATACACGTGCTAAATGTTTTGATTTAATGAGGTGTCTTTTCATTCATAAAAAGCTGTTGACTCTGCCCGGTCAACATCCATTGACTGACTGTAATAAATGTTGTGCAAGTGTGTTTTACCATAGATTTGATTAGTAAACTAGATTTCTGCAAATGGGCAAGAAACAGACTCAGGAACACCAATACACAAATATTGAAATGAGAAGCCAGAAAAATAGAAAACTACGGATGTTTCTCTCTCCGTCTCTGTTGATATACTGTCTCTGTGATGTCTCATGTCCTGCCTGTATATCTGCGCGGTGTTGAGAGGAGACAGTAATGCAGGCAGCCGAGCACAGACGACCTTCACTGCCCTCCAGGAGCTCATACACGCAACCACAAATCACTGCTCGACACACAAAGACATGCTAATATAATGTAATCAACCCCCTCCTCTTGTGCACACGAGCTTATTCACAATGCACAGCTTAACCAGTTTAATAACACCAACAACTAAATCATGTTATATGATTGTTAGTGTGGTCCTTTATTAGGTTCAAATACAAAAAAGGACATAGCTGCTAACATATCTCTGATGCAAATGTTCACAAATGATACACCGTGGGGATAACCATTCAAATCTGATTATATTTAAATACATCTCTTGTGGCTCTCGTAACAATGTTACTATTGCTCAATAACTTTCTGCACCTTCTCTGCTTTATTATTTCACTTGTTTTTGCGATACTGTATGTTGCATTGTTAGTGGAGCCTGGGATTTGAAGTTTGACCCTAGATAACAACCTGTCCTTCACTGCAAACATCGCTGCTACAACCCGCTGCTGCAGATACACTCTTTACAACATCAGGAGGATACTTCTGGTCCAGGCTCTCGTCATCTCACGCCTAGACTACTGCAACTCCCTCCTGGCTGGTCTACCTGCATGTGCCATCCGACCTCTGCAGCTCATCCAGAATGCAGCGGCTCGTCTGGTCTTCAACCTTCCTAAATGTTCCCACACCACGCCGCTCCTCCACTCCCTTCACTGGCTTCCAGTAACTGCTAGAATCCACTTCAAGACACTGGTGCTTGCGTACCATGCTGTGAATGGATCTGGCCCTTCCTACATCCATCCAGGACATGGTTAAACCGTACACCCCAGCACGTGCACTCCGCTCTGCATCGGCCAAACGGCTCGCTGCACCCGCACTGCGAGGGGGACCCAAGTTCCCATCAGCAAAAACACGTGGGTTTGCTATCCTGGCTCCAAAATGGTGGAATGAGCTCCCCATTGACATCAGGACAGCAGAAAGCTTACACATCTTCCAGAGCAGACTGAAAACTCATCTCTTTCGACTCCACTTCGAGCGATAGAATTACTAACAAAGCACTTATATACTAACAAAGGACTGGTTTATCTAAAGCTAGTTGAGTAGCACTTGAAATGTTTTGTCTCTATGAAACCTGATGTACTTATATGATTCTGTTTTCTTCAAGTTTGTATCTTCTTGGTCGAATGCATTTATTGTAAGTCGCTTTGGATAAAAGTGTCAGCTAAATGTAATGTAAAAAAAACTATTCTGTAGCTCTTGTGCAGAAAACAATAAAGCCTTTGAATCCTTAAAGCGATGCCATTTATTTTTGTATTTTACAAACAAAGTGATGAATCAATACTGAGGATAATTGGCTGTTGCAGCCACAGTGTAACACCTACACACGCAAACTCTGACAGCCTTTCTGTCTGACTGTGCCTGTGACACGCCCCAGGAAATCAATATTCCTGCAGTCTGGCACATCAGTCAGACACAACACCCACATGGATGCAAACACACACACACACACACACACACACACAGCAACTAAGGCCCCGGCTCCACGGGAACCCATACGGCAAAACGCATCGGAGTAACGCAAACGCAACCGCAAAAAACCTTCCGCCCACACGCAATATACACCGGATTGTGTCAAGCTCCACGAGACAGCTCCGTTTACATCCAACCGCTGGAAAAGCTGCAGTACATATGCCGAGCCTGTACGTGGCGCTGTAACTTCCTCCACCAAAAGCAGCAACTTCCTCCACAAAAGCAGCGAAGAAGAATGGTTGTCATGGCTGCACTTCTGTTTATTCTCCGTGGTGGGGGCCGAGGGAACCGGGCAGAGTTTTTCGCCGGTCAACGTGTGTTAAAGTTTAAATCTTCCGGACAAAATTATAAAAGTGCCGGTCAAAGGTCTTCATTGTTATTTATTGAGCTTTAAAACAAATGAATAACGACGATATAATGATATATAATCATAAAATACACAGAGTCTGTCTCTTTTTCCTCTCTTCTCACAGCGTCAGTGTCTGTCTCATGCAGCAGCTGATCCTGTAATGAGTGACCCGACAGTAAAAATAAACATATTTATAACTAGTTTAGGTAGTTTGAGAGGTAATTAAAATAGCTATTGTTGTTGTTAACGAAACACATCAGCAATGATGCGGGGTACGCGGAGAAGTGGGGAGAGGCGGGGAGAGGCGGGGCTATGAAACGCATGACCGTATAGGCGACCCCACGGCCCCGTTGGACCCCCCAGAGCGCTCCGTTCCCAGATCTATCCACCTTTGGACCCGTTGTCGTTTGCGGGGTCTGTTTCTACGTTTCCGTTACGGCGTCGTCGAGCTTAAAGGGCTATACGCATGAGAAATATGCGGATACAACCCGTTTTCGTCCCCGTGGAGCCTAGGCCTAATATAGCTGCTTCATCCTTCCATTGTTTCACTGCCACATAAATTGCTGCTGAAGCCACCAGAGCCTGATGTCTTCTCACTTTACGGTGTCTGCAGAGTTTTAGTGCTGCTGGTAAACACACGCTGCAGACAAGTGACAGTATACAACCGTCCTTTATTTCCTGACAAATTCATTTTGTGAACATAACAAGGTTTGATTAAGCTTCTACAGTTCTGGAAAATGCAGATGTGTCAAATGTAACAAGCCATAATGGATTTCTGAGGTTTGGCTGGTGCAAAGTGCCCGCTCTGCGTTCTGAACTATGTCTCTGTTATGATCGATTCTGTCTGCAGAGCGCTCCCAGTAAAGTTACGTTTACATATACAGTGTTTTCTCGCCGTGTAAAATGTTCCAGCTAAGGCTTGCCTGCTGGTGTTCATCACTTCATCTCCCTGAGGTACAGCTGTAATTCTGCTGAGCTCAGCTGTTTTCACTGCAGCGCTTCAGGCCAGAGAGCGGTATGAGAGCATCTTTAAATCACTGTTCGCTCCAACCTTCAGTCGACTCACTGCAGACTTATCTAAACTGTGGGTTACTACATTTGTACAGATTTAGACCAGCATAAAGCAGTAGTATTTAAAATTAAAAGGGGTACTTTATTTAACTTAGAATGGCACGTACATGAAGCTGGCGGACCGGCGAGACATATGGTCAAAAGCCTTGCATCAGAGTCTGCAATATCATTACTTTTTATTCCCTTACATGGCAAGTAAGTAGTACCAAACCAAGTGAGAAGTTGAACTCTACACCACTTTATATCTAATCAGGGTGGTGTGTATCACCCAACGGTCAGAAAATAACTTCGTTTTCACTGGAGCACTATAGTGGAAGTACATTTTTCTAACAAAGACTGCAGGGCATCTGATAAAGGAGAGGGAATGCTGTTTAATTTGTGGCTTTATCAACCAGATGTGGCTCAACTGTGCCTTCAGAGGCTTGGCTTTGGGTCTCATTACAAAAACAGCTTTATTACTTCCTCTGGGACAGGAAGTGGAAGTTAGCCCGGAACAGAGGGACACTGTACAACAGAGCAAGAGAAGCATACTAACTGAACCAGTCCACATACACATTTGTTGGGTTATACTGTTAACAGACAACACAGTATGCCTTATAAGTTATAAGCAGAAGCAGGTATGTGTGGCAGGAGGTCTGGTGAAGACACGCAGAGGTAACAGGACACTGGGCTCCAAGCTAGCCTGTCAGCACCAAGGCCAGCATGTTTAAGTAAGGCAGGCACAGTGACAGATACTGTCTGTACGCTCACAGACATTTACAGACACAACTGTTATTCTGTACGTATACAGACCTTTTAGTCATAAAATACTCTCCCAACTCCTTTAACATCAACAGTCCTGGCAGACTCCATTCAGAAATACATTCTTATTTACACTTAAAATTGTTCGTCGTATACTTGTTTATAACAAAGGCCCTTTTATACAGTTTTAAAAAATATATATCAAAAGATAAATACATTATGCTGCTATATCTCCGAATTCAAGACAGGGTGCGAATGGGCTATTCAACGGCATAAAGCCCCTGATGTTTCATAAGCATCCCTGGTCCACCTTAAACCAGGGTTCATACACTTTTTCACCAATGATTTTCAATGACTTTTCCATGACTTCTCCATGACCTTTACCTAATTTTCCATGACCCAAAAAAAGTACTCTTTCTCAGCGGTACCACTGAAAATGGTTTATTTTAACATGAACAGGAAAATAAGGTCTGCATATGAAACATGTTGTGCTTATCTAAAACAAATCAAAAGCTTACTAGCTTCTACACGCTAAGCAACTGAAATCTCTCACCAGCAAAATACCTCGACAGTTAAATACCATTTACGTTTCATTACTATACGATACAGTATTTATCATTATAGTATTACTATTTCGGCGAAAATATAAATTATATTTGATGCAACTTTAGTTACATTTCCATTACTTTTCCAAAACTTTGGGAAATATATTATTTTCCATAACTTTTCCAGGGCCTGGAATTAGCATTTTGAATTTCCATGACTTTTCCAGGTTTTTAAATGACCGTAAGAACCCTGATAAACACATAAAGGTGTGTGTCAGTGTTAGAGTAAAGGCTGTAGCCCACCTTAAAAAGCGTGACGGTGATCTCTATGTTCTCCGGGACAGGCCACACCACCACTCCTCTGTAGGGGTTTTTGATGCCAGGCTGCCAGCTGTGGGCCTGCAGGGCGGGGGGGGGGGCAAAAGAACAGAGCATTATAGTTGCAAAGAGAAACTTTATTTTTGTTTTATTCTTTTAGAATGGCACTCATCAAATACAAACCTTGGAGGATTTCCTCCGACTCCTGCGCGTCCAGACCACCACCAGTTTGTCTGGTTGCCTGTGAGGAAGAAGAGAAGACAGATGAGGAAAAAGGTGTAAATTCATCAATTCCCTTATCTCTGTTCTCCATCTAGCCAAATATCTACATGTTAATACCATCAGTTTAATTGATTAGCTTGTATCGTAATGCCTAAGGTTTTAAAACCCTGATAAGCATCCTGCACACACAAACCAACAACAGCGCATACACACACCTGCACAGCCACTCTTACTATGAATAAATCATGAGACACGGCTAAGCCCTGGCATTGTCTCTGTGGACTGCAGCATACACAAGAAGACACACACACTGACACACACCTACACACACACACACAAAGACAAGAGGTTAGTATGACAGGAACAAATTAAGGAGGCTGAGAGTAACAACAACCCAGTCCAGTCACACAGCACTGACAGCTGACAGGAAATGATTGTATTTCATCAGTTAAAACAGCATTCTTAAGATGTATCACCTTCTTTCATATCAATTTCAAACAGAGAAACATTCAGGTTGTTAAGACAGATGTTCTGCACTAACATGCTCAAAACGGTTCCAACTGTGAGTATCATTTGTCAACATGTGTGATGTGAATACAAGAGACACGGGTTTCCTTAAAGTACTGAACCCTCAAACCACAGAGTATTGGTTTGCATAGCAAAAAGCCCAAATGTGTGTTCAGTTCACCGGTTATTGTCCACGATGTTGACATTTATTAAGCTAGTAACCGACTTTAAATAACTCTTGATTAATTAATCAACCGTAAATAATAAGAGGCATTAGGGCCCAACGTTCTTACAGAGCTTTTACTGACTTTCACACACAGCATTATAAAGCACAATAATTCATATAAACCTGCATGGAGCTGCTTAAAAATAACAACTGACACGCTTTAATGTGAAAAAACACGGTGACAAATTAGGGCCCGCCAAATGTTCCCCTTATAATCACGACTCACTATATATCATGATGTACTGCATACACTTACGGCCCGTCCACACAGCAGCGTTAAAAAAAATCTTGGAGGTGGGCGTATCTGAAGCTTGGGGATTTTTTGCGAGCAAGGCACCAACAACCAATCACATGAATCTCCCGCCCCGACATATGAAGCAAAACAGTTTGAAGTAAACTAGATATAAACTCCCCAAACAGGCGAAAAACATACCACTGTCTCTGCCACCTCCCTCCATGCCTGGCTCCTCCGGTTGTATCCCGGTAGGTAAATAGGGACTGGTCATAAAGCACCGGGTGATTCCCTACCGCTAATTTCTCCTCCATGTTTTGGAATATGAGGAAATGACCTGCGGTATGTCTCTCCCAGCATACACGCCGTTTGATTGGCTAGAGCTTGAACGGTCAGATTTGCGTACAGGATTTGATTGGCTGCCGCTTCCACCTCAGCCTCAAAAGTTGAACATTGCTCAACTTTGAATCCTGAAAATCCTGAAAATCTCCGCTCGCCTGCCCACAATGCAGTTCGGCGAAAAGTGAGGGAAAGTGACGTCACCCCATTCAAAGTGAATGGGCAGAAGCATTTCAAGATTTTTTTAACGCTGCTGTGTGGACGGTCCGTTATAGTCAGCCTGAGAAATACTCCATAACAAAGCTAAAGCGGTTAGCTAGCTGGCAAGTCTGGACCTGCTTGTCTGTCACTCACCATGCATGAGTATATGTACATGTCTGTCACTCACCATGCATGAGTATATGTACATGCTAGAATCATGCAGAACTCAGCCATTGCCCATCGCTAACGGAAAACATGAACACCCTAAATCACAGCATATAGGTCAGACCATGCTTTATCTGTTGGTCTTAGAGGACAGAGTGGAACAGATAGCAGATGCCAATCTACAAGATTGTCCGTTTAAATAGAAGTCCCTGTTATGGCAAGTATCCACCCCAGGCCCGGAGCTCTCCAGCTATCAAGCTGTTACTGAGCACTGACCTCTGACCCAACAATGGAGACAAGAAAGGAGAAAGTTGCCCTACAGGGATCAATTAAAATAACTTTGTTTGATTTGTCTAAACGCTGATAGATGTTCAATTGTCCAGGCCAATATTAGCTTATTACAAATACATTGGTATCTGTATGAAAATAGACAATACAGAAATGCCAAAGATCTGGTTTGAGAATCTTGGTCACAATTCTTCAATTACCAAATGTAGTAATTCATTATATATTGGGGCCAGCAACCAGCACTGTTTAGCCAAGTCTTACTATTCAATTGTAATAACCTTTCATTCTTTATTATACATTTTATATATTATCTGCATTCCTTTTATCTAATAGTTTATTATGTGTTGTCTCCATCTTTACTTGTGCTGTAGCAGGGTATACGCAGGAATCCTGAAGTCAAATGTAATTCCTTTTAAGACCTTTTTTAAGACCCTTTCCATACATTTGAAGACCTCATCGCCACTTTGAGTTCTAACCGGTTACATTGGCGACACACTTTACCTCACATTTACTATATACAGTATTGATTGTCCTTCCTCCTATCTTCCAACCATTTGGACGCAGACTTGCATTTCCCCATAACGATGTTGTTTAACAACCGGCGTAAACGGAGCTTCGCGCGCTATCAAGCAGTGAGCGTGCGATGTCCTGTTCAGATGACGTCAAACCCAACGGGATGCCATAAATAAACTACACAGAATCACACTACACACCTACGCAATGATTACATTCAGGCACTGTAGAATACAACCTCTTTGGACAATTTATATACTTATTGAAAACTAGCTACAAAATGTAATACCTTGGGAAATGCCGTTTAATACTTTTTAATAGCCTTCATTTTCACTAAATTGATTTAACAACTTTTAATACTTTTTAAGACCCCGCGGACACCCTGTGTAACAATCTAAATGTTCCCCTTGTGGAACAAATAAAGGAATTCTGATACCGATTAAATAAGGTTAAAATTCCAACATCATGACAAAAATAGTAAGGGTGAAGTTACCTGATAAGATTATGCAGATGCATTGAGAAAAACAAGTACTAAGTGAACGTTATCTGAGGCCTGTTTCAATGTTTATGTGCAAATACTTACTACATAGCACAACAATGGGTTTGTGCGTGCATGGGCCCTTATGTCTGAGACTCAGAACAACAGCAAAGCAGTGATTCTATGGGAAGAATGAGTGACTGTGTGACACAGTGGAGAGAAAAGAGGGAAGAAAGAACAGAAACAGAGAGAGAGAGGGAAGGGAAGGGAAGGAGGAGTGAGAGGGAAAAGAGAGGAGAGAGGGAGATGACATATCAGCCTGGAGGAGAGGCCTCCCATAGAGAAGCTATTGTACAACAACACGGCCCATATCAAGACAGCAGACGCATAAAATATCCCCCTCTTGTTTTTTTAGCCTTTGTACAGTACTCGCTGTACTGTGAGAAAAATGTTAAGTATTTTCCTGCAGGCTAACGGACTTCTTCACACTTCCTCATGTTCAACCTCAGGCCTGCATGCTCTTTCTGTGTTTCGCAGGAATCAATGAGCCAGCAGAGAGGAATGCTACAGCAGGAGAAACAAATGGCCACAGAGCGCCCTGAAGAAACACATTTAAAGTGTGCATTCAGAAGCTCTCACGCATACAAGAAGACGTGTTAACATTAAAGAGGTAAAAGAGGGACTGGAGGTGTATTACATGGCAATACATCTGGTAGAAACATTAAGAATTTCATTTTAAAGGTTTAGGATGTTACAAAAAGAGGTAATGGAGGTTTATTAAACATATGGCAAGACATCTGGTAGTATATTTTCTCCACTGTTGAGCGCCCTGAGAGGCTCCGGCTGAGTACATTTACTGGAAGAAACAAAAGTCTTCGTATATTTGCTTCCACAGTAAAGTGGCATTAATCAAATATCACGAATAACCAGATTACCTCTGTGTGACGCAGTCTATAAAAGCAAGTTTTCTTTAAAGTGGACCTATCATGATATTTTTAGGCAATAGCATAGGTCTCAGATATATAAAAATATATTAAAAAACATGTCTATGAAGTGTTTTGCTCAAAATACCAAACAGATCACCCATTCTAGCCGTGCCTCATATCCCTCTATTTCACTTCCTGTTCAAAAGTGCTGATTTGGGGTATAAAGCTTTAAAAAAAATAAGAAATTGATAAAAATAAAAAGGGGGCTGAGCTCATGCGGGACCCGGCAGCTACTGTCTAAACTAAATACTGCCGTGATGAAACGCCATATCATGGATTATCAAGGATTGTTCTGAAACAGTATGGAGCTCAAAGGCTTTCTCTCTTGCCGGTTATACCACAAGGTGAGTTCCTTTTTATTTCCTGCTTCTTCACACACATGCTCTCCAGTACAGGTTAGCTCTGAGTGTTAGCGATGCTAATGTAAACACCGACCATATTACGTCCAAAACAGTCGGCCATTGTTTCTGATAGCAACGTTTCTGATAGGGCCGTGGGTCCACATTTCAGATATTACGTCATATCGGAGCAAATCTGGATCAGCTCCGTTGTACCCCGTTTTTAGAGATTTGGGTACGGAGGAAAAGAGAGAGGGTTTTATTTTCTGACGCTGCGTGAGTTCCCCGACACACCGGGGACACATTTATGTATAAAAGACATCAAATTGCATTTTGCATGATAGGTCCCCTTTAACTCTCAGCAGATGTTTGAAAGAGAGGGAAAATAATAGTCATGGGTTAAAGCATAGATTTGATTTGAAAAATAAATAAACACAAGGATCTGTGATAGTGTGTGAGCAGACCGGAGGGAGAGGGCAGATAAGAGCGAAAGTGGGTCAGTAAGCTCAGCACGAGATGAGAGCCCTCTGACACACAAAACACAGATAAACCCTCTACATTGAAATATAAGGTGTTTAACAAAAACCTTCCAGTCCAGAGAAACCTTCAGTTAGGGAGCAAGGTGTTTGATGGTTTAATCAAAGACACTTTAACATCATAGCAGGTCAAAAAAACATCAACAGTTGCAAGAATCTGCCTACAGTTGCTCTTTTTCATGCTTTTCAAATGTCATTTTCTGTTTTCTTGCACTACACAACCCTAACTATTTTTTCAAATGTTATTATTCTTAATAATATATGCACTTTATTCATTTTTACAATCTAAATTCTATTTATCAGTTTCATGATGCTTGAAAGTACTGACACCTTATGTTCTGTAGCTGTGCAGTGGAGACAACATGTCATCCTGCAGTTCTTTATCAGTGTCTATAGTCAGGTTGGCTGATGTGCTGCTAAGTATTGAAAAACATTATGTCAGCACTCAATATACAATCATGTGGTTAGTGGAGCCTCGTAGATGGGGGTGCTGCAGCCCCCTCAGCACCCCCCCCCTTCCCACGTCCATTCGCGATGTCTCGCAGACCCCACGCAGCAAGCAGGAAATGAACCCAACTCACACTGTCCGCTCCTCGCAGCAGCGAGCCCCGCAACGTCCCGCCAACACAGCACCCAGACCCCACGCAGCATTCTCATCCGTTTGTCATTACTGGTGTCATTTTCATGGTTGCTAACAAACGCCATTGTAACACATAATCTCTGATGTTCCGCTGTAATGGTGGTGGACTCATCAGAACAGAGTGGGCGAGCTGACCAATCAGAGCAAAGTGGGCTCACAGGGAGGGGGAGGGGGGGGGCAGGAGCTCCAACAAGCCGTTTAGGACAGAGAGTGAATACGCATACTATACAGAGATGCTGTATGAGAAACCAATGTGAGTTTGGAAAATTGCACAATATAATCTATTTTAGTAGACCTCAACAATGGAATTATGGTCAGTAGAAATGGCCATGACATGGGACCTTTAACTAATAAATCAGAGCTCAGGGAACACATTGGTGGTTTAAAAAAGAAAAAAAAGAATTAATCTTGTATCTAGCTCTTAGGATAATATGAGCCACTTAAAAAGGGGACCTATCATGCAAAATGCACTTTTTTATGTCTTTTATACAAAACATGTGTCCCCGGTGTGTCAGGGAACTCACGCAGCGTCAGAAATAAAACCCTCTCTCTTTTCCTCCGTACCCAAATCTCTAAAAACGGGGCTACAACGGAGCTGATCCAGATTTGTGTCCGATATGACGTAATATCTGAAATGTGGACCCACGGCCCTATCAGAAACGTTGCTATCAGAAACAATGCCCGACTGTTTTGGACGTAATATGGTCGGTGTTTACATTAGCATCGCTAACACTCAGAGCTAACCTGTACTGGAGAGCATGTGTGTGAAGAAGCAGGAAATAAAAAGGAACTCACCTTGTGGTATAACCGGCAAGAGAGAAAGCCTTTGAGCTCCATACTGTTTCAGAAACAATCCTTGATAATCCATGATATGGCGTTTCATCACGGCAGCATTTAGTTTAGACGGTAGCTGCCGGGTCCCACATGAGCTCAGACCCCTCCTGTTTTTTTTTTATCAATTTTTTTTTTTTTTAAGCTTTATACCCAAAATCAGCACTTTTGAAACAGGAAGTGAAATAGAGGGATATGAGGCATGGCTAGAATGGGTGATCTGTTTGGTATTTTGAGCAAAACACTTCATAGACATGTTTTTTATATATTTTTATATATCTGAGACCTATGCTATTGCCTAAAAATAGCATGATAGGTGACCTTTAAAGCATAGGAAAAGGTTCTTGTTGGTAATTCACTCAAGGCTCTGTGTGTCAAGTGGAGGGTGCGTCAGGATGTTGCGGCTGCCCTATCTTTCCTTTAGGCAGGAGGAAGGAACCACTTCACATGTGATAGGATGGTCTCCAAATCAGCATTGAAGAGACACAAGAACACACACAGACACACACACACACACAAACATATAGCAGGGTTTAGGTTAGCAGCTGTTGGCCTGGCATTATGTTACACAGTCTGTTTCTGCCAGTGTATTTCAAACCGTGTGTGTGTTTGTGAATTC
The DNA here is from genome assembly GCA_012861695.1 of Trematomus loennbergii. Taxonomy (NCBI): domain Eukaryota; kingdom Metazoa; phylum Chordata; class Actinopteri; order Perciformes; family Nototheniidae; genus Trematomus; species Trematomus loennbergii. Next base: position 1,617,673 of record JAAOOA010000044.1, read on the forward strand.
AGATAAGTATCATCCTGACTAAATGCTGACATTACTCAGAGGAGGAAGAGCTTTGCCGTCTGCTGACAGACTTCGTGTCTACCTGTCAATCACAGACATTATGAGAGAGTAAGATGTAGATTTGTTTGTGTTGTATTACAGCAGCGTTGTAATGCATACTAAACAGACATTCTTCTGCAATTTATACAAGCAAGCTGACATGTTATCTACCCAAGACTGTGATATAATGGGACTGTGTCAATCTGCCTGCATGGGGGGAAGTGGAGGGTGCGTCAGGATGTTGCGGCTGCCCTATCTTTCCTTTAGGCAGGAGGAAGGAACCACTTCACATGTGATAGGATGGTCTCCAAATCAGCATCATCCAAATACTCTTATACTCCATTCTCATACCATCCTCTACCATGAACATTTTTATTTGAACACTGTCCTAACAGGGATGTTACAAGACATGAATACCTATAGATAGCCCACAGCTACCACAGTATGTATTGCTAAATGTGGTTTTTTTCCTTTAATGGACAAAGTAGACTTCGACATAAAAGAACAATTTAAATAAAGAAATGTGCATAAGCATCCATACTGATGAAGACTAAAAGTACAACCAAGCCATATGAAAATCAGCAATGAAATAAAAGGGTGAGGGAGTCTTACTCTTTGACAAGTCATTACTGGGAAATAAGAAAAAACAGGAATAAGAAGATGGTTGAGATTGAGAAATGACAAGTGAAAGGAAAGGAAAAGAGGAAACAGAGACTGCTCTCACTTCACTATGCTATCAGTCACACTCTTAAACTCTATTAAGACAGATGCAGCAGTGCAAACACAATCTGTGTGTCACATCCCCGACTGCCTGATCAATTAAAACACACAACACTCCCACAAGCACACACACACACAAGACATGACTTGAAAAGGGCAAAGTAAGACTTTAATTTAAACTTTTATTCAACATGTCATACCATAACTCTCATGTAGGCAGAAGTAAGTGGTGTAGCTGAATCATGTTGAACCTATGGGAAATGGAAAGCACTTTGTCTGCCCTTTAAACATTTTGGAATCTGTTAACAACATAAGTTGACCTTTGAGACAACAGGATCTGCGTGTTTTTGCAGAATTCATAAAGTGACAAAGTGTTAATGTCAGGGAGTTCTTCTGTTCTACACTGACAGTCCCTTGACCTCTAGTCACAGAACAGTCAGTCAGCGTATGAGGCAACCAGGAGCTGGGTCATTGACACAGAGTAAATGTTGAAAGCACTAATGTCAGACACAAGAGACTGGAGGAAAAGCTAAAGCAGCTCAAATGATCACTGATCATGCCTGTAATGCACGTGTGTGTGTGTGTGTGTGTGTGTGTGTGTGTGTGTGTGTGTGTACTGTATGTTTAAAACCATAGCCAGATGTGTGGCAGGGTAACTCTTTTTAATTGTAAAATGTTGATTAAAATGTAATTGAATTAAACAACAATATGAAGAATTTGCATAAAAGTGTGTGACCAGGTGGGTTTATGTATGATAGTATTCTAATTTTAAAAGATCATAGCAACATCAAGCCTGTCCTATGCTTTTTGTTAAGCACAAGACAGATACTTTTCTCCAATCAGCTGTGGTATCTTACGCGTTTGATGAAGACTACTGTAAATATCCATACAGAATGTGACGCTATGATCTAAAGCCCAAAAAGGCAATCTTTTCCAGACATTTGCTCGAGGCATTAAGAGTCTTTTTGAAGCAGCTGCATTTTACATTTAGTAAGCAGCCTGCTGTGTTTCAAGTCAGCTGCATGTTCTTTTTTAGGAATTTACAAAGTTTACCTAAAATGACAGTTGCATTGGCTCGATGCTAGGAGTTTAACCACAGACTGGTTTCCCACACCATCATGACGTCACAGTCAGGGGTCTTTCACAGCCTGCACAAGCCTATTCCCTCACCTGCCCTGAGGGGTGGCTTTATTTCAATCTTACCGGCCTTAAAAAGCATACAGAGGACAGAGGAAAGCAAAATGTCAACGTGAGTGATGATGACTGACAGCCAGGAGAAGAAAAGGAGAAGTGACAGAACTGGCCTATTATGCCCCTTTCACACCAACGCAACTCCGGTTCAAGCTCCGTGCTAGAGCTTTTCTGGTTCAGAACCGGTTCTTCGGTTTAGCGCCGGCTCTTTTCACACCGCTCAGAGCCCGACTGGTGCTGCCGCTGCTGCGTCATGACGTCACAGTTTACGTCGCTGAGTTTCTCCCAACGCCGGAGCTCACCTCACAACAACAACGGGCCGGGGACTGCGTTGCTTTTAATCATACGAAGCCAGATTAAATTAAATAACGACTTCTCCAACCTTATACTTTTCTCCAGAGTGCCGTGGTTCATTGTTTATTAATGTGTTTCAGCGGCATTTACCGACCGCTGCAGTGCTGGCCGGCTGCTCTTCAACGGGAGTGTATTCTCCCGTTAGCTCCGGGTTAGCTCACACGGCTCTAAAGTATTCACTGTCTGACTGTCACACAAGCAGCTGATACATATCCCCAGTTCCCCTTAAGTGAATGTGTGTCAGTCTGAATTGACGCTGTTTGGTGTCAGTCTGAATTGACGCTGTTTGGCATCACAACGCTGTTATGAAAGTTTCTCTGGTATAACATGGGTGATGTTAGCATAGCAACCGAAGCTAAACTGACTACTTGCTAAGCAGTTTTCTACAGGCACTTTTTACCGACGTATTTTTCATTATGATTCTACTTGTGATAGTCGGACATGACAACCTGTGCAGCCCATGTATTGATTCCATCCGATAGCTGCTATAATAACAAACAAAACGTCTGCCTGCTCTCCACAATGATCAATAACAGCGAACGGATGGTCAAAGTAAGGTACAAATAAACAGAATCACACGAAGCCTGGTTAGTGTTGCCTGACTTTATAAAGTGTGTTTTTTTTAACAAGTGTGTGGTTGTGTTCTAGTCACTTTGCTCAGCGCTACTGCTTGTTACAACTTTTATTTGCCGTACTCGCCTTAACTGTTAGCTCAGGTTAATCTCGCCCCCTCCGACGTAAGCGTGACGTATGCGGTTCTTGCTTCTAGACGGACAACTTTTTGGTGCTCGAAACGAACCGGATTCCGGAGCTATGACGCTGCTCCGCTGCGGTGTGAACAGGAAAACCCGGTGCTTTTCAAGCACCAGCACCGAACCGGCCCTGAAACACCGTTGGTGTGAAAGGGGTATTAGTGAAGAGGAAAAGTGTCTGCAGAAAGATTTGAAGAGATAAAAATGTGAAATGGTCTGTGCTGAGATTCTTCAAGTTGACCAAATGCTTGAAATACATCCAATAAAAATGCAAGTGCAAGACAAAATGAACTGATGCAACGACTTTTGTGTTCGATGATACAAAATAAATATGGGATGGTAGGCAACCTTTCATTTTGTTGATTTAGTTTACTGGCTCATCTCCAAAGCGCTTTCATTTTCCCTGATCACTCGCCTTCTGCAGCGGCGGGGGAGTCCATATTAACTGTATGTCTGCAAAAGCCATTGAGGCTCTAAGAGGGAAAACTCTTTTCACTGTTTAACCCTCATGAGAAAGAAACAAGGGCTTACTCAAAACCACCGTCCCTGACTAAACTAATGGAAGAATTTGAAGAAAGAGAGTTAGAAAAAAAAACAGCTTGATACATGTTAGTGAAATAAATAAAAATACAGCAGCCCATATACATTTTACTTGCACACAGCATAGGGCTGCACGATATTGGAAAAAACTGACATTGCGATAATTTTTTTCCCTGCGATATATATTGCGATATGAAAAAATACAGGAATTGAAGAAAAGACCGTTTTGTTTGTCCGCAAACCATCCTTTCTTGAACTTTAATGCTATACAATTGGTATTTTTCTAACTATATTTAACCGGATGAAGGATTTTAGTCACGGACGTCTGGATCTTAAGTTATCAGAGCAACAAGCTGAGCTAGCTCGGTTAGCATCGCCGAACTGCCCTGGAGAAACACATGAAACTACTTTATTCAGTGTTTCTACCTTTAATCACCGGGTCCGTTTGCTTTGGAGATTTGATTGTGATTGGTGGTTTGCTGTGCATGCAGAGCCATGTCACTCACTCAAGTACTCCTGACATGAGAGCCGCGCAAGTTTTCCTTTTGTAGCAAGCAGCAAAAGAATGATAACATGACGTGTTTGAGTTAATTTGCCTACTTAATATCGCACGTCCTAAAAAAATTAAATAAAATCGCACGTCCTGCGATGTGAATATCGCGCATGGGATATATCGTGCAGCCCTAACACAGCATAGCACAGTTGAAGCTTGAGGGAGAGATCAAGCTCAGGAGGAACAGATAGATCATGTGTTTGGTAGGGCTGCTCAATTAATCGTATTTTAAATCGCAATTACGATTTTGGATTGCAACGATTACGAAAACAACGTAATCAAAATAAAGCGATTATTTTTTATTTATTTTTGTATTAATTATTTTTGTATTAATTATTTATTTTTTGGTTTTTCAGTTGAATTATACTTCAAGTTTAGGGTAATCAACTGTTAAAAACATACTGTTCAACATTTTTTTTTCAATAAATGGATGTTTTCAAAGTAAATGGATAATCGGTTTTAATAATCGTAATATCAATTATTGACCCAAATAATCGAGATTATGATTTTTTCCATAATGGAGCAGCCCTAGTGTTTGGGAGCATCTCCAGAATAAAAAAGGGGAATGATTATCAATCAAGCAAATCTCCCCTCCCTTAAAAAAGACTCTCCCTATGGCCTTAAAAAGAGACTGAGGGCATCACAGCCATTGTGTGCCTAAGGGCAACAACAAGGAGTACTGGGGGGAGGCGGGAACCGTTCTCAAGGCAATGACACATGAGCAGTCAGGCGGCTGTAGCTTCAGCACTCAAATGAATGACTCATAAACAGAAAACACTGATAACACTAAATGAGAGGTCATGGTTGCGAGCAAATGAAACTGCTTTCTCTTCATTATGTCTTAATTTATTTTCCTGTTTGTGTTTTCTTTTTAGTCTAATCAAGAGAGCCAGCAGCATCAATTCAATTGAAGTTTGCTGATGGTGAGTTTGATGTGACCACTAGCCTACGGACCGGAGTCAGTGAAGAATCTAGGGCAGTTCAATTCTTCCACAGGGAGTGTAATAAATTACCCCCTTCTCTGACCACAAAGTGATTCATAAGGAGCTCCTAACTTCTCCAGAAGGCGGGTACCATGAAGACGTAATGAGCTGGCCTGCAGAGCCTCATCCTTTCCCTTACAGAATAGCAGAGTCGGGGTGAAAAGCTTTTTAGTATTAACATTTTAGCAAGAAAATGGGAAATGAACCGTGGCTTTAAACCTTTGCACACTAAAAGGCAATGTGGGAGTTACACACTTTCATTTCTTTTTCAACAACTCTAGGTCAAGCTCACAAAGGAATAACAACAACTTTGAGGATGGCAGAGACCTTGGCAGCATAACGTTTTGAGTCCTAACAGCAAGAGTAGCATGCAAACAAACCCGCTGTGCAGCCCCTGCAGCACTCTCACACAGTTAGGACACAATGTCGTGGATATAATGCGCAAAAACTGTGCTTCGAAGCTATGTGTTTAAGGGGAGGGAATGATCTAACTTCAAAAATGCCCTTTAGCGAATATCAGCCTGCAGCATGTTGTACATTAAAAACTCCACCTGCATTAACTGAATTCTTCAAGGACCGGGGTTTCCAAATGTAACACCAGAGCAGACACACACACACATTCATCATCATCCTGCAGATGCTGCAGCAGCGCTCTGCAGGATGATGAATGATGAGCAGTCTCCAGGGCCATGTGTTTCTCTGCCTGACAGCAGCACAGACAGAAACACCAGCAGCATAGTTTTCATCACATTTAACAGCTCATTGACTGCTTCACAGCCCTGAAATGTTTGTGTCTCTGGTGTGTGTGTGTGTGTGTCTGATTGTGTCCTTAATTGCTGCGCAGAACATCTACACTTGGGCGAATTCCACTGCAAAGGAAGCACGAGAGGAGAGAGATCAAGTGGAAAAAAAAAGAGGGGGAGATAAGGGTGGTACAGAAAAAGATAGAAGGAAATAGAAAAGGAACATTAATGATAGTGTGAGAGCGGTCCCAGATGAGAGCCGTGGGCTTGGACTGGAGAAACAATGACAGAATCACAGGAGAAAGACAAGCGGAGAGAGGAAAACAATCTGCAGACTTAAATCAGCAGCAGCAAATAGCATAATGAAGGATGTGATAAGCAAGCACACAATTAGAACAACTCAAGTATCAACTATCGCACCACTTTGGGCATTTTACTGTTCAGTATAGTTCAAATTCCCCAAACACATTCAATTAGCAAACAGCGTGTCAAGACAAATTAAAGCACTAAATTAGACATCACTGAAACAATTTAAGAAACCAAACAAGATGTAAGAAATTCAATTATAATCCTCTCCAAAAACCAGCCAGGATTTTTTTGTTTTCACCCAGAATTTCTGCACCGTACTATAAGCTGGCAGTGAAATCATCTCCTGATGCCAAACCTATACTCAGGAATGTGTCAAGGCCTCTGGATTTGAATAGAATGGATCGCCACGTCAGAGCGAGTTGGCAGCGAGATGATTCTCTGGCAGAGACACGATGGACGCTTGCCATAATGCGCACATGTTCAACAGAAGAATATGTCACGGCCTGACACACGCCGGTCACTCAACTGACAGCCTGATGGTGGACTTTCCTGTCCGTGATTGACATTCATTTACATTCTGCTGCACTTTTGTTATTTAGCAATGATTTTATTCAGTATTTAAGTGAGCAAAAAGAGATTCGGAGTTTTTCTCAAGGACACAGTGATGGAATCATGCGGGTAAATATTGACTTTAGATAGATAATAGATGTCCAGCTCATGTCATCTCTTTTCAGTAGATATTTAGAGCTTATCATTTTCAGTGCAAGTGGGAAAATCCTGGCACTTTTTTTTAGCCCAAAGTGAATGAAAGAATAAAAGCATAGTTGCTGTTCATTTCAAATGAATAAACAGCTTGTAAAACGAGTGACACATCAATCAAGTGTTGCAAAGTTTTTTATGATAATCCACAGGTTAAATGCTGAAAAATAAATCCATTCCCACACTGGAGGAATCCACAGCGGGACCACCGAACCCCTCCAAAGAGAGGCTTTGAATCTGCTTGAGTATGGTGAGAGTGTTTGTGTTCAGAGTTTCTAAATCACTATGAAATGACTGATGTGTGCGTGTGTGCCTCCAGCGTTTCAGCACAGCCCTTGATTCATATGAAGACATCTCCCCTCACTGTTTGGTCATGCGGCAGCGAGGGAAGCTGCCTTGATTAGCCACGCTCGCATGTAGCCGGATAGAATTACCATGTAATCAATAGCGTCTCTGTGTCTTTTCCAGCGAATAGCTCTCATACGCTCGCCATGCTTCTCAACACGTCGGTCAGCAGCAGCGACATTTGTTGGCTTTCAACAGTGTTTTCAAACTATATTTAACCAGACAGGTTGACTAGCAACACATTCTTGCTTAACAAGCACCAGCCTCAGGGGGATAAGAACAGTTACATTTAAGCTAAATATCATAAGGCGCTTTCACACCGAGTACTTTTCCCAGGAATAGTTCCGATAGTTCCTGGGATTTTGCGTTCACACCAAAAAGATCTGGAACTAGAATTTCTGATTGGCTGGGCGATTGCAAACCACGCCCCGTAAAACTCAGAAAAGTTTTTGTGAAGCCGCCATTTTATTTGCTCGCATTAGCATTAGCCCAGCGCACCAACGGAGAGAGACTTCGGCCCAATCCCAAACCACGCCCTACACCCTACCCCTACCCCTCCGTTTGCGCGTTCGTGCGGAGGGTCCGCCACATTAAGTGCTGTTCCAAACCAACGAGTGTGGAGAGGTGTGGAGGGGGAGTGGGCTATCAAGCCCTCAAACAGCGAGTCTGCATCGGTGCTGACTTGAGACGGTCTCTACCTGACCGGAGTCACGCTGTGTGTGTCCGTCAGGAAACACGCTGTTTACAAGTAGTTCCAGCAAACATCCACTGATAAATTGCGATGTTAACAACAACCTCATATTTTTTAACTTAGGATCATACCTGTGTTTAGTCTAGAAAAAGTTGTGTATATTTACAGACTGTTGCAAAAACTAAGAAGCTTATAAACATCAGGTTTAAAACTAAAAACTACAAAAAAACACAATGAAAGATGTTTGGAGTTTTATTTGAGTTCTTAATTTACATTTTTTGTCTAAGAGATGCTGATTTGAAACCGTTGTTACATACAGTTACGGCATTTCCTGTTTCTGCCGGAGAGAGGGGAGTTTGTCCCAAAGCTTGCCGCTGTATTTACTCCTCCATCTGACAGGAGGGAGCCTCGTTGAGCTGAGAGTGTGGCTACAGACGGAGTTCACTCCGCCACGGAGGGGTAGGGTCGAGGGAGTGGTTTGGGATTGGGCCTAACTTATGGCAACACAAAAGAAAACATGGGAGCGGTGGAGATGAGGAGGTGTCGGCGTTCTGGCGATTTACTCGGAAGCCAGTCCCCAACTGGGGACTTCCGGCCGGGGACTTCGGGTGGCAGTATACGCCGTGAAGTTGTTTGCGGCCTGCCAGTAAACCCAAAGCAGAAGAAGAAGTGACGTCAGCGGCTCCCTCAGGGACTTATTCCGGTGTGAACGCGATTTACTAGATAGTTCCAGGAAATAAAAGTGGGAACTATTCCTGGGAAAAGCACTTGGTGTGAAAGCGCCTATACAGAGTTGCCTCTTGCTTTCTGTTTTGCAACATCTTAACAATAGTTAATGGGCAGAACTTGAACCTTCACTCCTCAAAGTATTGCAATGGATCGGAGGGTTTGAACCAACAACTCTCTGGGCAAAAGCTTATAATTCAAGACATAACAATACAGACCAATCTTAAATAAAGTTAAACAATAATAATCCAGAAACCCAGAGAGAACAGAAATGGTTTCATAAATGAATCCTCTCCGATTTGACTAGAAACAGCAGGTATGATCTTTTAGAGACTTAGCTGCAGCAACTTGACTGTTGAACTTTGTTCCTTACTTAACCAACACAGCAAGCCATTGTTGGGCCAAGTGTTGAGCTTCAAAACATTTATTTGTTACAAACTGTATGCATCGGTCCAAAAGAATAATGCGATAAAAAGAACAGATGTGTGTGGCGCATTCAGGAGCTACCTACAAATGATGACAATCTGACTGACACACATCAATGCACAGGAAGACTTATTAAATCAAGCGGTGTATAGAATATGTAAATTCAAAACCAAAACCCAACTCAAAACCCACCTGTTCAAACTGGCATTTTTTTAATAAACTGTATCCTGTGTCCTTTTGTGTCCTCTATAGTCAATTTCCTGTTGTTTGTCTTGTCTTACCCCGGCTGATACTTCACTAAATCCACTGTTTTAATTGTTCCATATATTGCCCCTATGCCCTGTAAGGTGTCCTTGGGTGTTATGAAAGGCGCCCCCCAAAATAAATGTATTATTATTATTATTAAATGTTCGCTTAAGCCTTAAGAAAAAAACGCTATCCTCACTTAATATTAGTTTCTTTGCAGACTAGTCCACTCACCTATATTGATGGCAAAACCAGAGTAATAAACATGACGACAAGCAGGATATTTGCCAAGCTAGTTCACTTAACGTAGAAATGTAGTCAGTGGCATCCGTTTAGATTAGGGCTGTGCGATTATGGCAAAAATCATAATCACGATTATTTTGGTCAATAATTGATATCACGATTATTAAAAACGATTATCCATTTACTTTGAAAACATCCATATATTAAAAAAAAAATTGAACAGTATGTTTTTAACAGTTGATTACCCTGAACTTTAAGTATAATTCAACAGAAAAACCCAAAAAAAATTACTTTTTTTTTTTTTTTTAATAAAAATAATAATCGTTTTATTTCGATTACATTGTTTTCGTAATCGTTGCAAGCCAAAATCGTAATCGAGATTAAAATACGATTAATTGCACAGCCCTAGTTTAGATAGTTACAAAAAATATGTTAGCATACATTATAGAAGCTTGATGCAAGCATATGCAAGCTAATGAGGTGTCTGAATATTATCCATGTATTTATGCAGACAGTCCAATGAAAGTTTAAGACATTTCTAATTCTTATGTCATGTGCAAAGATAGTTTCATTTCTAACTCGGACCTGAATGATCATAGTAACCTACTACAGATGAAAGGAAACCGTTTTCATCAAAGATGCTTCATATCATGTTTCAAAAGGGGCAGCGCTGTGAGACTGGTGCTTCATTTCACTGGCAAACACAAAACTCATTAATGTTTTAGTAGAAAGTCTGAATTGATTCTCGAGGATGAACGCTGAGTGGAATGCTAACTCCCTTTGCTACACAGTAGGGCTGTGCAATTAATCGTATTTGAATCTCGATTACGATTTTGGCTTGCAACGATTACGAAAACAACGTAATCGAAATAAAACGATTATTAATTTTAATACAATTTTTTAAAATGTAATTATTTTATTTTTTAAATTATTTTTTCAGTTGAATTATACTTAAGGTTCAGGGTAATCAACTGTTAAAAACATACTGTTCACATTTTTTTTCAATAAATAAATAAATGGATAATCGTTTTTAATAATCGTGATATCAATTATGACCAAAATAATCGTGATTATGATTTTTGCCATAATCCCACAGCCCTACTACACAGTGGATTTTGCTGCATCAACTATGGGAACAGATAAGAGAGACAAACAATTACTTTAAAAACACAATATATCTGGGATAAATAAGAACTCCCACAATCCTATAGGTTCCTGGTCTGTCAACACTTTCCTTTTTAGCTCAAGGATAGCTACCGCAAGAAGGGGGAAAAGGCTCTCTAAACTGGTGGAATTATTGATTTGCTGGTAGTCAGAAGACTTTCACTCACAGACTCTCTCTGTCAACAACACAAGCTCTTTTATGGCGCAGTTCCACTACAGCGCGGAGCTCACTTTAAGCGTGCCGTGTCGTGCCGTGCCCGTTTTTGGTTGCGCTTCCACTAGGCCTAGTTCCGGCCCGGCCCGGGGCCACTTTTTCACGTCTTTTCTGGCCCGAGAAAATTGTGGTTCTATCGAGGCCAACAAACAGGGCTGAGTCGGGCTGAGTATGCTAAACTAGAGAGAGGAGCGCTGGCAAGGGGCTACAACTACAACAAGATGGACATATTTGACCGTGATTTAATTGTAATACACGTTTCAAAATGATGCCGAAGTAACAACATACTGATACCGGTTAGTAAAAACCATGAATTAATGCTTTGTCAAGTCTGCAGACAGACGGCAGGGGAAAAACCTTTTAAAATACGTGTTTTCTAAATGGAGATTGGCTAAGCTAACGCAGTATATGCTCCGACCGTCCACACTCACAACAACGGCCTATACAGACATAAATAAAGCAGCGACTGTATTCACCATGACACAGGCAGTCTGTGGTTTGTACTTGTTTAACTTTTGTCGAGTTTCTGAACAGATATGAGGAGCTGTGAGCTCTGAGTGCTAACAGCTAACGGCTGTGTTGTGTTTCTGGAGTTCTCATTGAAGATGACGTCATGGCTCCGCCTACACTGCGTTACTATAGTAACTACCCCAGTTCCTAAACTGTAATGGAAGCGCAGCATGAAGTGAATCGGCCCTGTTAAGGCCAAGCCGTACCGAGCGTGGCCGAGGCCGACCGTGTAGTGGAAATGTGCCATTAGACTCCAAAACAGGCAGGCTAGTGCAAATGTTACTAGAGCAACAGTCAGACACAGGTTCTTATTGACAAACCTTACATTTCATCTTTCATCTCCAGGTGAAATAACATATTCTCCTACCTTATGTCTCTTAGAAAACCCCGGCCTTAAGGCTTGGGAATCCCTCATGACAAACCACACACGGTAGAACGCAGACGCTTGAACTTCTCACCTACTGATTGTTTGAAGTGTCCTAAATTATCTAGACTTTAGAGATTATTCTAGTGAGCCTTTGAGTGTCAGCCAAGTGTGCAAAAATGCTTTTCAAATTTCACACAATGTGCTTTCAAAGCCCGTGCAGCTTTATGTATGGGCACACATAAATGTTCAGCCTCTCTCCTTTTTTTGATGCCATATATGAAAGGGCTGTAGGTTTTGAAAAATCACATCTGACGGCTTCAGGATTTGAAATCCATTTGAGCTCTGGGGACTGTTTCCAGTGAGCAAAGAAGGAAAGTTTCCACTGCAACAATAACATACCGTAATGATGAAGTCCAAGGAAGTGTGTGCCAGTACTTTCTCGCACACTTTGAGCCAGGCATGCTCAAAGACACACAATCGAAGCCAGGCATAGACCCTGAGGCAAGTTAAGGCTCTCAGTCAAACATTGGATCGAAGTCAAACATCAAAAATTATCTAAATAGTATTTATTGTAGTAAAGTTGATCATTAAGATGAGGTGTTGCATCACACACTGGCTAGCGCTACCTGAAATGGGCATGATCTAACTCTGAGATGACTGAGCACTTGTTCTTTTATCTACAAGGGTTGATTAATAATAGACAGTTTTTTAATTCCTGACTATTTTGGGGATTTTTGCCTTATGTTGTGTCCATGGGGGCGCCGGCTCCCCCAGGTGAGCCACCGTGGAGACCCCCTTAATCAGGACTTTGTGTCTTTATCATTGTTATTCCTAACTACTACGAATATGCAAATTATGGTTGTAACAACAAACAGATATATGTACATATTTCAACCATTGACTACCATGGAAGAGTCCTTTTAAGATCACGAAACAAAGTGTATTGCCGACAGTGTGCAGAGCCCACCCACCCCTTGCTCTGGGAAGAGATGTACATATTTCTCATTCCATTCTCCAACACGTTACCATCTGTCCCAGGTCTAAGCTCTGCAGGGCTGTGTTTGAGTTACGCCTACGGCGAGCCGCTGGAGAATCCCTGCCTGCAGGCTACATCTTTAGCTTTACAAGTCCCCGCCTTTCACTCATTACAGGACACATACCTACAGTGTAGCATACATCCGCCTAACTCCGCCTAACTTAGAAAACACGCCCGGTAGCACCTTCGCCTTCTTGCCGTGTACATCATTCTTTCTTTCCTCTACTACAGAAATATATTTAATTGTATTTTTAGAATGGAAGTTGAAGCCATGGTAAAATATACTACACTACTTATAGTAGATTATGTCAGTGTGTAAACTTTTGCCGTCAGTTTCTAAAAGTGTTTACAGCTTAAAGCTAATAACACAGGGTTGTTGTTTTATTGAATGACTATGCACCAAGCTTTTAACACGTTTTATGTGCTTAAATAGTGGTGCATAGGAGCCTCATTAAAAATAATAATATATCCAAAATTCTGTCATAGTTTCCCTACTTCTTGTGAGGTTAGAAGTCTGGATCAGATTTCCTACAGCATCCATACTGTAGGTGTTTAGTGGTTTGCTAAAAGACATTTCAGGAGAGCGGGGGCAGATTAAACCCAACCCTTCAGGTCGAAGAAAGAGGAACATTTCAGCCTCTTTTTTCATGACTCAAACCAAACAAATTCAACATTGGTGCACAAGAAGAAAAAAAGCATAGCAATTTTACAAGGCGGCCAGCCCCTCCCAGCATGCAGACATGCCTGCACACCAAGGAGACTGAATGCGTGTGTGTGTATTATGGCCACCAGGAACGAGCACAGCATTCCAGCACACAGAGACACACAGTTTTCAGGGTGCTTAAATGACAGCACTGTGGTCGACTGATTTCCCCAAAAAACTCACCATTTCTTAGTGCATTCCACCATCAGTTCCTGATAGGAAGCCACAAACTGGAATTTAGATGCATGCTTCCCCACACGTTGCAATCTCTTCCAAACCGAGGCCATGTTTCTTTGAGAGCGGGTAGTCTCTGTGCACCTATCCCGTTCTGGACTTCCTTCTTTGGGCTTCCTTCGCACAAATTCACGCTAGTGTTTATAGGAATCTGAGCATATCCAACCCGTGTAGACACATAATTAATGTTTTACCGGAAGCACAGTGGGAAAAAAAGACAAGACTGCACATCCAGTCGGCGCTGCCGATCATTAAAAACTGCCTGATATATCCAGATACAGGGACATGAAATCTCTGCAGCAGTGGTCGAGATTTGATTTGCGCATGGTGTTATGAAGAAATCCACTCCATAATGTTGAAAGGCATGATGAGTAATCCCCTTGGTATTAATGTGATATTTCCATCTGGTGATCTTCCTGCAAGAGAAGGAGAAAGGGCACAGTCAGTGAAGCAGCAGCAAGACTGTAAAGCCCCGGAGTATCCTCACTGATTTATAATACCATCACTAATGTCTCCGATACAGTGATGCTTTGTCCGTGTAACAGCTTTCCTATTACCCTGAGCTGAAGCGCTATAGATGTTAAAACAACCCAGCGTATCTACATAACACTTGTTCATGTGTAAGAATGTGTTGAGGACTCCAGCACCGCCACTTCTGCTGCCAGCACGGCGTGCCGGGGGGAGAGATATTTACTGGTGTGGCAAAGCTAACTTGTGATGTTTGATGATAAAAATATGAATGTGTGGCACTGAAAACATTGACAGAGAAGCGATGACAGTACATTAAAACAAGTCGTGTTAACCACCTTAGTCTATTTAACACTGCAGCGACGATGAGAACGGGAAACTGAGATTTAAATTAACATTTTGTAAACATGGAATATTTTGTGGAATGTGTCTGAATCCAGGGAATAGTCTTAGCCGGAATGATTCAGCTGCTAGGCTAACGTGAAACTAGGTTAACTCGAATGACACTCACCTTAACGTGATATCCAACGCAATATCCAACGCATTATCCGCTAAGTCGCCTCGTCGGCAGTGTTAAGAGGTGGCGAACTGTCAACACAACAAACCAGCAAGCAAACGTTGACCGCTTTGCAAGCTAATTATCGCCTTCTTTTTGCAGCAGTTCCATACATACAGCTAGCTAGCCTGCTAGCGACGTCGGCTAGCCATCACAACACGGCTCGAGCGGAAACCGTTGCTCGCCCGTTGACACATTTGCTCCACACAGGTAAGCCGCGTACGCTCCGGGACACACGACTGAGTCAGGACCGACAATTATTTAGGCTTGTCCCAGCAAACAACATTTAACAAAAGTATTTCAACCCCAAGGCAGGAATTCCCGAAGCAAAGTAGTCCAACTGTTACTGATAGTTTGACCGCTTGGTTCCCAGGAGCGTGAAGCTAGCCAACGTTTAATATCATTTCCGGTTGGGGTTGTCATAATAAAAGCATGACTGAAATGCTGTTTGTAGTAGAAATCTGGACACGTGTGTTAGTTTATAGTATAGTTCATGTAATTACAGTTACGTGTTTCTATATATATAATACGACTGATTAGAAATATATGCCATTTTGATCATAGGTGGGAAGTAACTAAGTACACTTACTCAAGTAACATTTTGAGATACTTGTACTTTACTTGAGTATTTCCATGTTATGCTACTTTGTACACTACAATTCAGAGGTACATATTGTACTTTTACTCCACTACATTTATTTGGTTACCTTTCGTTACTTCATAGATCTGGAATAATAATCGTGAAATATAATCAAGTCTTAAATCAGACTTTAGTTCCACCTGGAGTAAATTCACAAGCTACCCTGCAGTATACAAAGTCATTCAAACTAGCTGCACCTTGACCAGCTTTGATAACACTTTAATGATCAATCATTATAATCAAAAAAATATAATATACATACCATCTGAAATTGATCAATTAGCACACTGAGTAATTTTACTTTTGCTACTTTAAGTATATTTTGATGCTAATACTTTTTTACTTCAGTATAATTTTGAATACAGGACTTTTTTTTTTGACAAATATTTTTATTGGTATTTCGTTTTTTCAGCATAAGACATTGCACAAGTATATATCCCACAAAGAAAAATCAAAAACATAATAATACAAGAAAATACAAGAAAGAAAGGAAAAAAAAGAAAAAAAATATACACATATATACGCGTAAGTGGACATGTGGTAAATATTGTAATTTAAACATTGCAAGTTACAAAGCCGGCAGACAAGTAGCCACATCACATCCAACCATTATAGAGGACATGGTCAATTAGGAGGTACATTTATTTCCAAAAACTCCAAGAATTCCCCGAATACAGGACTTTTACTTGTAACAGAGTATTCCTACACTCGGGTACTTCTACTTTGACTCAATACAAGATATCAGTACTTCTCCCACCTCTGCTTCTAATTCTAACAGTTATACAGTTTATTTTGAAGGCTAATCTCATACTTCCGGTGTTGTTCTATATTTATATGGCTAGCTTGACTCCTTCGCTTCTCCATCATTTCTCTGCAGGCTGTAGTGACGCCCCCGGGCAGCAGCCATTGGTGGGATTCCTGTGCCATTTACAGATTGTTTACTGATTTGTGAGGCATTTCTAGGTTGTTGTTTTAACACTGGTCAAATCCCAAATCCTTCAAAGACATGTAATCCTTCACTGTGACTGTGAGTGTAGATAAAAATGCTTTCTGGCTCTGGTTTTCACTTGGAATGATTGCTGCTGCCCTAACGACTAATTCAGAGATGGATTCAAAGATATATTTAGGATGAAGTCACCATAGCACAACGTTTTAAGATGAAGGACACATTATAAAATAAGGATAAGCAAGGTTTATTGTAAAAACACATCTCATTTAATTGATTAAAACACAAAAAAGGCAGGCTTTTTCATGATAGCGCCCCCAGTTAAAAAGTAATTATAGTTAAAAAAACATTACATTACTCACTTGAGACCTTTAACATGAACACACTCGCATTGGCATTACAGTTATGCTAGGTATGGACCATTGTTATCCTCTAAAACACATAATGAGAGGCATGCCCATTTATAATAAAATGTTAGATATAAATCTGTGACAGCATTAACAAAATCATTTCAAAGCTTTAAAATGAAAACAATACATTAAGTTAACACTGGACACTGTAGTTTTAAAGCCCACCCCTCCCTCAGGTTGGTGCTAATGAGGATGACTTCCACTTCAGGGTCCTTTCACATTAATAAGTGAGTGTTAACCTTGTACTCCTGAATGCCGGGGGTCAATACCCCCCTTTCTCTCCACACACACACACACACGCACGCACGCACACACACACTTTGTTTTCCAGTTCTGTCAAAAGCATGTCATTTGACAAGAGAAGATTTAATACTGTAGATACATTATAGATTGTGTGTTTTGGGATCAAACTCTTCGTGCCTATCGTACCGTCACAACTCCATACAGTATTTAAGATCAGCTTTCACAGAGACGTATTAGTTAACTGAGGACATTTCAGGGTTTAGGGGTCAGAGCCGATTTGACAGCAGGGGCCGTCAGATCCGGCTGCTCTGTGTCGCCTGTTTACATTTTCCTCTGACAGATTACAGGGAGCCTCCTTCCATGCGTCAAGGAATGCTTTGATGCGACAAATGACCCGGTGCTAAATGACGCTTTGTCTGCCTGCCCACATGTCAGCGGAGGCCTCATTTCATACATAACACAGGGGGAGGACGGGCCTGCCGGTGTGTGTCTGTTTGAAAGAAAGAGTGTATTGTGGTGGGACAGTGAGAGAGAGAGGCAAAGGTCAAGTGGAGTCCTGAATGCCTCCTGACACCCCCTGCCTTTTTTCTGTTTGCTTCCTGAAAACAAAGAAAGGATCATTTGCATCCCCTATTTGCAAATTAAAAAACAATATTTTCATTTTGATGCTGCTTTAATGGCCTAGGGGGAAAAACACTCAGATGGAAGATACTCATAATCTCACAGCTAAAGCCATTTCATCTCTTAATCACTATAACAACTTTAATTTGGCACCAGGGGATCGTTTTATGTGCAAATAGATTCTTCTCAGCCTCAAAACACAAAGTGGAGCCATGATAGAGAAAAGCTCCACACCCCCGACTGAGATGTGCCCTATTTGGCCTAAATGTATTCCGTTTCCACAAACTGTCACTTCTCAGCCAGAGGAAATGAATCAGACTAAGCGAGTCACAATTCATAGCAGTGGGTGAACACTTTGTCAATAGAAACATGATTATCTGATTTGTTGGAGGTTCAGTCAGAATCAAAATCAGAAATCCTTTATTCGTCCCCAGAGGGAAATGTACAATGCTGCAACAGCAACGGGACAATGCAGATGAAAAAAAAAAAAGTAAGTACAGATAGTAATGACAACAATCAATAGTATATGTTTATATTGTACATAAGCAGGGTGATTGCAAAGCAGATCACAGGTGCTCATGTAGTCATTTGGTCAGATTTTGATTTGTGGCGGGAAAATGTTCATTCTTACAACAAAGGGATATAGTTCGAGATAATGAGGCGAATACAATAAGTAGGCTAACATATTAAATAAAGAGGCAAGCAAGCACACCAATGTTTGTTTTGTGTGTTTAAACTAACAATTGATTTACTTACTTATTTCCAGATGTCCCAATTCATATGTTGAGAGACACTACTTCTGCTTCTACACTTCTCAACACAAAAGGTATTTTACCTCTCAGATACTGTGAAGCACAATGCAGCCTGCAGTTTGTATAGTAGCAAGAGAATGGTTCCTGGTGGGAAAGTGGTACGTGGGCTTTGTATTGATTGTGCTTTATATGGGGAGTGTGGAAGTTTCACACCTTGTCTTTCTATCTCTCTGTCTGTGAGGCCAACACTCACCGTCCTCCTGGGTGTGAGCCAGCTCTTCAGACTCTGGCGTTTGGTGTTGACCACTTGAAAAGATCTGTTAACAAAGAACAGTCCTTTAAATACAAGCCGAGCGAGTCTGCACCTCTTCAGTGGAGCACAGAGAGAGCTGAATGTAGTGTGAGATGAACTCAAAACAAGAGCAGAAGTCCTTTAACTTAACCACTTTCAGGATCATTTGTGTACCTCTTTTAGCCATTCCAATGTGCCGATGGCTTGCAGTATTGCTTTGGATTAACATTGACACAAGTAACAGTTGCTCAAAATTGGGGGGGCGATTCTTTGGAAGTTTTTCCGGCTTTCTTCTTAGGAAAAGTAAGGAAATTGAAAAGTCTTCGTTTGATATATGAGATCTGTTGCAAAAGTGGAAAAAAAAGGAATAACTCCAGCCCTCATCCTTTATTCAACACACAGATAGTGCTGTAGTATTTGGACTACGGACCAAAAGGGATTTCTCCAGAAAGCTATATCCTCTTATGCTGTATATCAACAGGGCAGACCCAAAAACAAACAGGAATGAAACAGATCGTATCTTCAGAGGCAGCTTTGCTCATCATATTTCCAGCTCGTGTCCCTGAGGAGATGTGAGTGCCCTCAGCGCCAGATAAGCATCTCCTGCTTTGATCGGTACCATCTCAACCCGCAGGCAGTGTGTGTGTGTGTGTGTGTGTGTGTGTGTGTGTGTGTGTGTGTGTGTGTGTGTGTGTGTGTGTGTGTGTGTGTGTGTGTGTGTGTGTGTGTGTGTGTGTGTGTGTGTGTGTGTGTGTGTGTGTGTGTGTGTGTGTGTGTGTGTGTGTGTGTGCAGCTCACTTACAGGAAGCCTCTCTGTTTCCGGCTGGGTCTACAGACAGATGAAGGGCGTGGTCATTTCCTCTTGGACCGCAGCCAATCGAAGCCACAACTGGGTTAAATATGGATTTGATTTATATGGGATTTGGCTCCAAATGTCTATGCACATTTAACAGCTGTTTCCTGCTTCAAAACACCTGTGTGACAGGTTGGCTTTTATGGTCTGTAGCACATACCGCTTTTGCATACGTTTTTGTTCTATTGGTCGGTGGAAATGGCATTCAAATGTAGATTCAGGATGAATCTGCATGATTAGTCAAGTGATCAATCAACTATTTTAATAATCAATTGATCTTTTAAGCAGTGTTTCAAGCTAGAGATGAAATATTTTATGGATCGAGGTTCTCAAATAGAAAGAAAACGCTATTCTCTATAAATAATTTAATCGACTGTTTTTAAGTTGTAGGTTGATCTGTTATGGTGTATTCTAACTTATTCTGTGTATGTTTTATTCTGTAGTTCATAAACACTCTACCGATATATAACTTTCTACTGTTAACAGTGTTTATGTGTACTGTTGCTTTGTTTACATGCTGCTTTCCCAATTTTGTATCTATAAAGTACATCTATTCTATTCTTCTCTGTATTCACACCGATGTGGTCGGAGCCCCTCGATCTGCTCCATCTCTCTGAAATCAGAATAAATTGTGAGTGTTGCCTCTGCTGAGAAATGGCTTTTCAGGGAAAGGAAATGACCCATTTACCCTCATCTGGGCGCTTATCAGATCCATGTCTGTGTGAAATTAAACCCCACATTTAACCGGGGAGAGCCTGGACTGCACAATGATCCGAGGTTTGAAGAATCACTTTCACTCTGCAGAAACACGGAGCTGAGTACTCTTGGCCTGCTGGCTGCTGATAGTGAAACTACATCACATTCTCATTTTCTGCTGACCGAGAGAGCGGTGCAGATATGTAGTGGCCAGAATTTCTTCACAATGAGTACAAAATAAATGTTTACTCAAGCTGTCATGGTTTGAAATCCCATCATCTGCTGAGTGCAGCGGATCTGAATTATTTGAACGACCTGCAGTGAGTGTTTTTTCTTCAAAACCAAAACTAGCAAAAAAATCACACATTTTGCAACATACTCTTCAGAAAATGTAAAGCATATGACTCGTATGCATCATTTAATACCATTTTTTTAATAACAAGCACAGAGGAAGATCGACAAGGAACCGTTGGGGTAAAACTAGGTAAAATATTATTGATCTAGTGTTGCAGCAGTAAACCATGGTATACAAATGTACAGCTATCATTTAATGTAAATTATAATGTACTCCTTAATGATCTATTTTACGAAAGTTTCCATTAATGAATTGATTCAATAAACAAACTTCTGTTTTTCATTCCAGTAAAAGTCATTTTGACATAAAAATATTTATTTAGAGGCAAATTAATAAATGCATTTAAAGATTTATTGAGATATGTTTCTATTTAGGATATTTGTGTTGAAAATATTTCAATTTGTGTTTCTGCCAATAAAACAAATTAGGAACCACTCACACTTTCCTATAGGAGTCAGGGTATTGAAAAAGCAGAGGTGTGTGTGTGTGTGTGTGTGTGTGTGTGTGTGTGTGTGTATATATATAAGATGGTGTAAAATAAAACATGCACGCTCTGTTAACCTCCCCGACAGAGAGGGAACATCCCAGAGACGTCAGTGGATCAGCACTCTGCTGCGAGATCATTAGCTAACAAGCGTCGGCTCACTGAATGAAGAGCAGTCCAGCTGACTCTCTCACTCTGCAGTCTCTCTCCACTTCCCTTCACACAACCTGAACAAAGGATAAATGACTCCCTGCAGGCAGTTGGGAACCCAGTCAGGCGGCTGAGTGCAGAGACACTTCCTCTGCAGCTCCACCACCACCAGCTAGACTTCTCCGCTGCCGCCTGCCTTTTTAAATTGCTTGTTAATTAGCAGCAGGGTGGCTGGATGAAGTCATTAAAGGGTTCAATGCAGGAAGTAATCCATCAGCGCCACAGGGCTTGTCGTAATTTGCTGAAATCAATAAGACATTTGCCGCTCTTTGGTGTTCCTTATCGGTTTTCCTTCTTGTAGAACAGGAGCTGATCAGAGAAACACTCTCAGGATGATCTATGTGCTGATTAATGATTTTATTTAGAGCAATTCTCGTGGAGTTACTGACATCAGTCCATCAGTATACAACTTTAGGATGAAATATCTCAACAAAGACTGGATCGACTGGCGTGAAATGTTCTGCAGATATTCATGGTGCCCAGGAGATTACTATATTACTATTTTGGTACCAGTTAAAAATGTCAGATATCCTGGGAAACATCTCTCTACTTGGAGAACAGTCTTAAAATCTCCTGGAACATTAGAACAACATATCTAGCAAACACATTCATGGTCCCTACCGGATGAATCCTAATAACGTTTGTGATCGCCTGATTTTTACTCTAATACTGTGAATCTGTAGCAGGCCCCGCTATGCAGGGCGCGATGACAGATTATATTCCTGTAGAACAGGAGAAATTATGAGCAGAGAATGCCTTTTGCTGCTCGTTTGGCGGGTCTTGCCAGAATTTATTCACAATTGGCACAAAACAAAACACAATTGTTCTTGCCCTTTTCCTACTCTCAATATAAACACATGTTTATATGTTCATGTCTTCAAAATATACTTTTAACATGCTTGAAGTATTCAAAATAAACACATTTGTCTATAACCAAATGTCATTAACTTCATGACTAAAAATAAGAATGTACTGTTAAGTACCTTTTCAGGATAACTATTACCATTAGTCTAAAATGTGCTAGCATTAGCATCTAACAAGCATTTACAATAATTAAAGAACGACTGACCATAGTACACATAGGCTATAGATAATACAGAACACACATTGTCATTTGGAATATAAACACTGAAAATAGGTAGCTAATAAAGTGCACAGGAGCTATAAACAATTAACTTGCATTCACTTTCATCAGGGAGCGTGAGTCTACTACATCTAAATAGCGACCGCCATTATACATACACACAGCCACCACGAGGTGGTCTTACATCTAAATAGCGACCGCCATTACACACACAGCCACCATGAGGTGGTCTTCTACGCGGCATTAAACATAATAAACAACATCTAAACATCACTTCAAACTTAAGACATTGCGATTTATAACATTTGTGACAATCTGTACACATTACTGACCTGTAGAACAAGAGAAATTATGAGCAGAGAATGCCTTTTGCTGCTCGTTTGGCGGGTCTTGCCAGAATGGCAAGCTAACGACAGCTCCGTCATCACGTCAGACATTTTACGGCAGACGCGTAAATAATAACCAACCCCTTTGCAGCAGTGATACCCTGCCATCCATAGATATATATAAACACGTGTTTATATATATCTATGCTGCCATCTACTGCTCCCTGCTATCCATTGTTAAACAGGTCATATAAAATCATATTAAATATAAACATACAATTGTGATTACACTTTGTGGGTCACAATACACAACTGTCACTTTTGAAACTCTTTATTGATATAAAACATTAAGTCATGAAGTCTGTTTTTCCAGCAGCTTGTAGAAGCAGTTGTTGGAATAAACAGATGACAAAGCTGGATTGTTAGCATGTGAGCGTCCTTGTGGTTCCTGACTCATCATTGTTCCTTCTTTAAAGTCACATTTCCACAGCGAACACACTTTGTTTATAGTCCTCTTCCACTCAAATGAGCGTGTTCCTGTGTCAGGTCAACCTCCTTTAAAAGCAGAACATAGCATTACTTTTTAGGGCGAAAACCTTGACACTTGACATTAACATCAGCTATTAGGGGCTGATCTGAAAATGCATCCAGATGTGAAGACTTTGGTTGACACGACACTGCCTTCAGTGTTTGTTAATGGCTTTTTGTCCTCAACCTTTGACTTTGAAACATTACTGGGGAAACAATCTTATGTCGGAGAAGGATGGAGGGTCACATGCATCCTAAAAAACCACATAGGGACTATAATGGTGATTGTTTTGAAAGGAAAATGTGCTATTCAAGTTATTTTTTAAGGGACGAGGACGTGTTCCTAGATTTTTGCAGATATTCTGCTGTTTCCAGCCACGAGGAGGACACTTCTCTTGCTTTCTCCTCAATGTAAACACTAGAAACTATTAAAGGCTTCCAGCCAGCAGTATTCCTGTAATTATCCTCTGTGTCATTAATCATTTCGCTCACACACTGCGGAGAGTTTGCAGCAGAAAACAGAGGTAAAAGCTTCTGGAGGTGAAACAGAGTTTAGTTAAAGATCCCACGAGAGTCTCTGCAACACAAATATGTCGGGGTGTTTATGTGCTGCTTTTATTTCAAGTGGATGTACATTTACTTTCCTCAGAGCTGTATTACACTTTAATGTTTCTTCTCCCTCCGGCTGGTTCTTCAGGGGAAATAACTTATATTACCTTTCCTGTTGGCAGAGGCAGATTCATAGTGTTTAGCTGAGGGAAAACACATTTAGTTTGAGCTGCAAATACAAGTGAAATCAAAGCAAAGAGATATGAAGCAACAGATATGAGCAAATCCCTCGTTCCCTCATTTCACAACAGCTGTTAATACTGTATGTCAGCTGGTTTTTTTAGGGATAGTTTCTGTGTAAAGTCAAAAGTTCACGAAGAAGAATGTGTCTGACAGTTTCGCTTCATTAATATACTTCAGTACGCATATTAGGAGTGTTCACATTCCTCCTCATGAATCACACACTGATTCTTTCCATCTGAATATGATAGTATAAAAGTATTTTAAGTTCAACATAATAATTTATGACACTGTAGATGAGTAGACATTTTTCTTATCAAGCTCCACTTTTGTGGAATCAGCTTCCAGTTTGTGTTCGGGCGGCAGACACCCTATCCGTTTTTAAGAGTGCGCTTAAGACCTTCCTTTTTGATAAAGCTTATAGTTAGGGCTGATTAGATTCAGCCCCTAGTTTAGCTGCTATAAGCTTAGACTGTCGGGGGACACCTCACTTCTTCCTTCTCTCTGTCTGTACCTGTGTACTCTCATGTTCCCAATAACCCAGCTTCCCCCAAATTTCTTTTTGGTGTCTATCTACGCCGGGATCCTGAGTCGTGGCTGATCCTGTTGCTGTGGTCCTGGATCCTGAGTCCTGATCTGAGTCCTGGATTTCGAGTCGTGGCTGAACCTGTCTCTGCGGTCCTGCCTGACTCTCATCATACTACTTCCCTGATGGCTCCCACAGGATTGTTGACATCCTCCTGGATTCATCTTCTTATTATAGACACATGCATTTCCAAACATTTGGTCTACCTATGTTGTAAATGTATTATCTCTTCGATTTACACACGGCATCTATTGCACGTCTGTCCGTCCTGGGAGAGGGATCCCTCCTCTGTTGCTCTCCCTGAGGTTTCTCCCATGTTCCCCTTTAAACTGTGGGGTTTTTCTCCGGAAGTGTTTCCTTGTACGATGTGAGGGTCTAAGGACAGAGGGTGTCGTATTGTCATACTGATATTCTGTACAAACTGTGAAGTCCACTGAGACAAATGTAACATTTGTGATATTGGGCTATATAAATAAACATTGATTGATTGATAGAAGTGTCTTTAGTAGTTACATTATACCTTTGTATAATTATGGAATAAAAGCATAATCTGGGAAAAATGTAGTCTGTAAACAACATTTATTTGAATGAATGATTCTAGTCTTTTTTTAAATAATCATTTAAGTTTAAGGCTGCAATTATGGTTTATTTTCAGACCATATACATGCACAGAAACCTACATAACACACTACAGGAAAGGGAACCCCGAAAAACCCAATAGGGCCTCTTTAAGTATCCGATAAGACAACCAAAGCAGCAACTCCTCACAATTTAAAAGCCTGAACTGGATTTCTTTTTTGCATTTTTGCTTGAAAAGTCACTAGATTTGAACTGGTTGTATAAAAGATAATTACGGATACAGACACCCAACCTCTAAACAAATCTTGAATATTTTAAATATGTGATGACTCAGCAGTCAGGCATGCTGATGATTTATAATAATAAACCTTCAGAGGATATTTCACAACACCATGAAACGCTGCTTCTGCACAGTCTGCAGAATCTGAGGAGTTTCTGTCGTGCAGTGAACAGCTCCGTATATCTTCTAACACATTTTGGATCGGGGGATAATTGATTTGTTCTGGAGTTTATTATCAGGAGTTTTTCTCTCTGGCTGTCCAAACATATTGAAGGCAGACGAGAGGAGGGAAGACTTCGTAGCCTTGGCAGTGTTTCCACACTAACTGACAGCACAGAATGTAAAGATTGAGAAGAAAATTAGATTGAGAGGAAGAAAGAAAGAAAAGGGATGCAACACGTATTAAGCCAGAGCCAAGAGAAGAAAGTTTTTTCATAAAGTAAAAGAAAGAACTTAAAGGGGACCTATCATGCAAAATGCACTTTTTGATGTCTTTTATACATAAACATGTGTCCCCGGTGTGTCGGGGAACTCACGCAGCGTCAGAAAATAAAACCCTCTCTCTTTTCCTCCGTACCCAAATCTCTAAAAACGTCGTCCAGATTTGCGTCCGATATGACGTAATATCGGAAATGTAGGCTGGCTTTCCAAAAACGTTGCTCTCAAAAACAATGCCCGGCATGTTTACATTAGCATCGCTAACACTCAGAGCTAACCTGTACTGGAGAGCATGTGTGTGAAGAAGCAGGAAATAAAAAGGAACTCACCTTGTGGTATAACCGGCAAGAGAGAAAGCCTTTGAGCTCCATACTGTTTCAGAAACAATCCTTGATAATCCATGATATGGCGTTTCATCCGGCAGTATTTAGTTTAGACAGTAGCTGCCGGGTCCCGCATGAGCTCAGACCCCTCCTTTTTTTTATCATTTTTTTATTTTTAAAGCTTTATAACCAAAATCAGCACTTTTGAAACAGGAAGTGAAATAGAGGGATATGAGGCATTGCTAGAATGGGTAATCTGTATTTTGAGCAAAACACTTCAGAGACATGTTTTTTTTATATATCTGAGACCTATGCTATTGCTTAAAAATAGCATGATAGGTGCACTTTAAATAAAAGAGTCCCACTCTCCAAAAACCCATGAGCTAGACAGAAACGTAGAATCAACGCCTATCAAACTTCCCTAGATTTTCTTTGCCACATTTCTACCATTATTTAAAGAATGCAAAGCTCTTCCGCTTCTAAATTTCAGATAAACAACACATTTTTACAGTAATTTGACATATTCTTATATTTTTTTATATATTTATATTCTTACAAATATTTTCATTTAATTTATAGAATTGTTTAGAATATATTTTAGAATATTTCTATATTGACATTTATTTTTTATTATGATTTATTTTTTACTTTGTTAATGTACAAAAAGCGAATTCCATGCATGCGAAAATCTACTCGGCGATAAACCTGATTCCGATTTTTAAGGACATTCTAATAAAAAGCAGAAGAAAAAGGAGCAGGAAGAGAAGTATATCTGTATCCGCGAGAATTGAATAATGGAGGATAAAGAGAGAAAGTGGCGCAGTGGGTAGTCTGAATAATCTGCTGGGTTGATCTCAGTGAGTCGGCCTCTCATTGCTTGCAGGTGTAAAAACACGGACTGATCCAGGGTCGCGGGTTCACAGAAGATATCCCCCCCCCCCCCCCCCCCCCCCCCTCCCTCTGGAAAACAGCAGCTCGGCTTGTATAAAAGTCTTTTATCTGCGTCTCTATCAGCCTTTAAAGACCCAGACAGCAGCCATTAGCAGACGAGCCCAGATAGCCTCCATCCCAGTTCTGTTTAATATCGCTTTTATGGCTTTTCTAATGCATTAAATCACGTTGAGTGTCCTGGACTTGAAGCCGTGCAATTGAAATAACATTATCTCTTGAAGCAGCATGTTTTAAAAGAGACCATTTGGAATCTGATATCAGTAAAGTGGAGATTTAAACTGCATTTATTGAGGCTCAGGCTCGATATAAGAGATTATTTATGATATTTTGACATGTTTTGCATCTCTGGAGGGGGAATGTCTCCTCTAATGCAGGTCAGATTTGTGTCTTGTTTTTAAAAGTTCCAGCTGCATAAGTGCTTTCCAATTTAGCAGAGTTATACGTCCAGTAATAAATCACAGATACAACGTTTCCCACTGTCTTTCAATGCATGAGGTTCCTCAATATTACAGATAATATTTCTCGGCTAAGTTACCAGATCTAAAAACTTAAATACCATGCGGTCAAAGTTACTCAGACATGAAGGATTTAAAAGTGACTCATATCAGATAAGAGGATAAGTGGTGTAAATTGAACTGAGGGAAATTGAAAGCAGTGGTGGTTGACTTTGGGTCACTGTGGCTCTAATTTCTGGCTACACAGGAAAAAGAGAGTTGCTAGAAACTCCTGTGGTCGCTAGTGATGCTTTTGGCAAACCATGATCATAACTATTCATGTCTGTATCTATACATATGATCTTATTTGTGGTGGTATCTTTGCCTTAAATCGATGTTTTACCAGGATTGATTTAAGAAAACTTGCGTTACAGGCTAATTCCTGCCCTTCACAAAGTCTTTGTATCGATGGCGGCATGCTTTTTTGTCAGATCTTGCAGATTTATAGTTTAAATGTCATCCCTTTCCCCATAAACCAGTGACTTTTATAGGCTTGCCCTTAAGAAACTTTACAAATTAAAATGTTTGCATTTAAAAAAAAACACACAATAGTTTATTTAATATTATTTCTAATCATACATTAAACCACCAAAAATATACACCTACTTTGACTTAAAGGGGACCTATCATGCAAAATGCACTTTTTTATGTCTTTTATACATAAAGATGTGTCCCCGGTGTGTCAGGGAACTCACCAAGTGTCAGAAAATAAAACTCTTTCCTTCGTACCAAATCTCTAAAAACGGGGAGCTGATCCAGATTTGCGTCCGATATGACGTAATATCTGAAATGTGGACCACACGGCCCTATCAGAAACGTTGCTATCAGAAACAATGCCCGACTGTTTTGGACGTAATATGGTCGGTGTTTACATTAGCATCGCTAACACTCAGAGCTAACCTGTACTGGAGAGCATGTGTGTGAAGAAGCAGGAAATAAAAAGGAACTCACCTTGTGGTATAACCGGCAAGAGAGAAAGCCTTTGAGCTCCATACTGTTTCAGAAATAATCCTTGATAATCCATGATATGGCGTTTCATCACGGCAGTATTTAGTTTAGACGGTAGCTGCCGGGTCCCGCATGAGCTCAGCACCCCCTCAATTCTTTTTTTTTAAAGCTTTATAACCCAAAATCAGCACTTTTGAAACAGGAAGTGAAATAGAGGGATATGAGGCATGGCTAGAATGGGTGATCTGTTTGGTATTTTGAGCAAAACACTTCATAGACATGTTTTTATATATTTGTATATATCTGAGACCGATGCTATTGCCTAAAAATAGCATGATAGGTGACCTTTAAGTAAACAATCTGAATACTACATCTGCCCTTGAAAGTAAAAAATGGTTTGCATCTCACAGGGAGAGTTTGCTCAGATATGTATCGGGTATGAATCTCACAGTACAGAGATAAGGCTTAATTGAAACATTTCCATTCAGTCTTCAGGTTTTCTATCCTCACTGAGTTAAACTGAAGTAGCTTTGTGTCAGCTGTCTGTTAGTTATGTTGTGTAAACTGTTTTAAATTCACTTACAGCGCAGCAGTCTGTTTAGAGAAGTAATGCATTGAATTATTCTGATTGAGTTACCCAGGAGGCCTCAGTGTTTGCTGAACATCATGTTGTTGTGTTGTTTGCAGCACTTCAGATGCTTTGATTCTCCATGGAGCGCAGGATGAGTTAAGAGAAGTCAGTGGCTCACAAAGTGCAGATTACAAATATTTATGTTGTGTATCTCAAGAGAGTTTACAATACATGCAAACATAATAGAGTTACACGTATCGTCACTCTTAGCTTCACTGAAGACCTCAGAGTTATATTTCTTAAACTCTAACGTGTGAATATATGCAAAAATCTTAATTTGGCTTTAAGTAAAGTTACTTAAAGCTTTCTGTTCAATGCAGTAAGTGTAATATTTCACTCATATATTAACCCTCCTATTGCCTTCGTTCCCATCCCTTACTTTGGTGTTCGCGGTCAAATTTGACCGGTCCTGTTTTAACTGCTATTACATTAACACAAAAACCATTAATCATCACCATTTCATTTAACACCCTTTCAAACTGTAAATATTGTATCAGACTACTGGTATACATGAAAAACTGCAGTACATATACAAAGAATAGACACTGAACATGTTTGCGTGTGCCAGGTGTGATCCATGTGGGGGGATGGGCACATAAGAGCGGGAAATGTGTTGAATTGTTCTGTGTGTGTGTTTGTTTTGTGTGTGCCAGGTGTGATTCACATGGGGGATTGGGCACATAAGGGGGTGTGTGTGTGTGTGTGTGTGTGTGTGTGTGTGTGTGTGTGTGTGTGTTGTAAATCGGTCAGATTTGACCCGAAGACAACAGGAGGGTTAAAGTGTAGTATTTAAAAAAAGACTCAAGTATCTTTAATTTATACTTGAGTAAAGTACTACCACATTTTTTGTAAATGTAGTCAGTTTTCCTACTTAAGCCTAGTAACATATTTCAGATTCTGGTCAAAGGAGGTTTAAGAAGTATGTAAGACTGGAATAAACATTTTCTGAACATGATCCTCTGAGATGCAGGAGTGAGAATAAGCATGAAGAGAAACCTTTCCTCCATGAAAGGGTGAAAATCCACATCTGTTTTTACTAAAGGCAGATAAAGAATGGGTTTATTGAGTTTGTTTGGTTTGATACCGTGAGAAGGCGTTGTGACGCAGGTGGAGCGAGGAGCGATGGAGGAGGTCAGATCTTCAGAGGAAAGAGGAGAAGGAGAAGCTCAGGGAGAAAACAAACAGGTTAGAAGAATTTCATCTGATTTAACACGAGAGGAGATAAAAGGTGAGAAGAGAGGGGGAGAAAGGGAGAGGGTTCGCCTTGGCAGCAAAAACAAAGACAGAATCATTTTTATTTATCTATAAATCAACGTTAATGGGAATATTTCTCACTACGGTGTGTCAACTCTTCAATAAATATGACAGTGTAGAAAGAAAACGAGATAAAAGTTCATGCTAAGTTTTATCTCCACCCTTAAATCATCTGATGAAAAAAACAAAGTGAGCAACAAACAGAGTTAATCAACCGCTGATCAGCCAGTGCAGAAACATCAGATAAAGAAATGTACTTCTCTGCTTTGGAAGAAAAACTCCAGACAAACTGACACTAAGACCCCCGTCCACACGGAGACGATATCAGTTGAATCCGCTAACGTTCTCTATCGTATAGACGGTTCGTCCACACGAGGCCGACACGGAAGCGCGGATTTGGAGCCCGAATCCGATACACGTTGATAACGGCTCCCAAAGTGGGTAGGTCTGAGGACGAAACGCTTGCGGCTCCATGACGCCATAGCCCCGCCTCTCCCCACCTCTCCTGCTCACCCCCGCGTCATTGCTGATGCGTTTCGCCAACAACAATGGCGGATCACAGGGTTGCGTTCGTGCTCCAGACGCTACTGACCATGATACAGATTTTAGTGCAATAATAATATAATATAATAATAATATAATAATAATAATCGTCATCGGTCTTATCCGCTGCTTTTGGCGCCACTTACAGGCCCGGCATATGTACTACAGCGTCTCCAGCGGGTCGAGCGGTCTCGTGTGGACGGAATACTTTTTTGTTATCGAATTCGGTTCGTTTTCGTCTCCGTGTGGACGGGGCCTAAATCTCACCCTCAACACATTCCCCGAAATCTGCACTGTCAGCGGAACATTAATAACAGCAGGAGCCGTCCTCCGACAAAGGTTTGTATATTTTTGTATATTCATTACCTGCAGGTAATGAATCATCCAGCAGAGGTCACACAGTCTTTAACATTTCACCTGCCTTTTATCTCTAGAGAACATCCTGGATCATGAGTGCATGTTCCCGGGTTGAACGAGTCCTTGCGCTGCTTCATTAGAGCGGTGCAGGGATGACGTGTGTTTGTAGGGAGACCCGAATGTTAGCCTCTTTCTGGTTACCCCAAAACAAGATCCTTTGGGTTTTTCCATTGGATTATTGCAGGAAATTGGCTCTGGAAACACATGTGTATGACACTAAAACATTTTGTACAGCTAGATAATCTCCACATATTAAACTCAATCACTCAAAAAAACTAATGTTAGACTATTAAGAAACTACATCATGGTCACTGCTAAGCTAAAAGGTGACTAATGTTCAGCAGGATGACATCTAGAGGTATCAATTTGTTTCTTGTTAGGAACCGTTTTTAAACACATATAAGCTTCAGGTGTTGTGCAGTGGGGTATTTTTGATTTTATGTCGTGAAACATAACTTTAAAATCTTGTGTTAACCACAGACCTTATTTCTGATCATTCCTGCACCACTTTTTTAGCTTCTATTTCAATAGCAAACCCACTCTGACAGGCACCAATCTCCTGCAGTATTGAATGGTTCCTCTCCTGTGCTGCAGAGGAGTCAAACACAGATTGTTAGTCTGCTGCAGCGACAGGGAACTGCAATCTTTGCATTTTAATATCCTTTTATTCCCCGAGCCAGGGTGATGATATCCTCTGCTAGGACTCTCCAGAGACCCTCCTCACTTTCCCTCTCACCTCCTCCTCCTCCTCCCTGTATTCCTCTTTTGCCTCCCCAGCCTTCCTTTCTCTATCATTTCTTCTTCTGTTTCCTCCCTTTCATTCCCTTCCCTCATCATGTCTTTCCCCCCCCCCAAAGGATGCAGAGAATTAGAGCACAACTTCCTCCCTGTGAGACAGCTTGTAAACTATATGATCATTAAAGCCAGGAGCCGGATCATCCATCATAACTCCCTCCTCTCCAGGACACTGTTTCTACACCGTGGTTTCAGTAAATGACTCTTCTTCTGTCCCTCCTGTGAGCAGAAAGTGTTGATGTTCATGTTGAGTAAACACAGCTTAGTCTCAAGGGTTTGTGATTACGCCGGATCGTTATTTTACTACTAGAATCAGTGTTTCTTGAGCAAAGTGTTTCTTATTTCATTACAAATATGTTTTAATTGAGAGAAAACAGTTTCAACAATATACATCTCAGATTTACTCATTTTTAAGTGGCCACTCTTTCAGAAATTTTACATAATAGAGAGGCGAAGTCCCGCCCATCTACTTCCGACCCATGGGACCTTATTTCGGAAAATGAAGTATTGAAGTCAATGGGGAGAGAAAGATTATCTTTCGATCCCGTTTGAATTGTGCCACGAATTACACATATGATGTTTGTCAATCTTAAATAATAATTTCCATGTCAAAAAAGTCACAGTTTATCGTAAAACTGTTGAAATATAAGACTATGAAAAATACGCAACTAGAAAGACTACAAACTCCAGATCCCGGTCCCGCATGCTGGCTCTTAGGAACCGACTAACTCCCCTTGTGTGTATGTACAGCTCTCAACATGCCCAGACATGGAGTGATTTTCACCTCTTTTAAAGGGCCCATGTCATGGCCATTTCCACTGATCATAATTCCATTGTTGAGGTCTACTAGAATAGATTATAATTGTATATTATATTGTGCATTTTTCCAAACTCACATTGGTTTCTCATACAGCATCTCTGTAAACTACGTGTATTCACTGAATTTCACTCTCTGCCTTTAACGGCTCGTTGTAGCTCCAATAGCTCCAGCCCCCACCCTCCCTGTGAGCACAGTGTGCTCTGATTGGTCGGGACGTTGTGAATCGCGCTGAGCTCCGTGGAGGTGTTGTTTCCTTGTTAGCGATACACAGCCAAACACAGCCAAACTCATCCTGAGCACACACAAAGTCACAGCCGAAGTAAAAACAATAAGTGTGGCTTGATATTGAGTAAGAAAAAGGTTGATAAACGCTGTGAGAATGGGTCTGCAGAGAGAATTTCCCAACTGTCTGTTATCAGCCTGCAGCCAGGGAGGAGAAATCAGCTGAGCTGCCTGCTCCCTGCACACAGATGTGTGTGTGAGGAAGTCCGTGGATTGGTCAATTTGGACCAATCAGCGGGGGCTTAACGTAACGGCTCCGCGGACGTAACGTAACGGCTCCACAGATTGGTCCATTTCGTTCCGGGTACGGCTTGACATCATGCCGTACCCGGAACGAAATGGAAGAATCAAATGGACAATGACGTATCTCCAACGAGGCGTTTTGGGGAGGTATTTTCTGTGTTAGAGTTTTACTCGCTACAGGGTGTACTTTGAGGGTTTTGACTCTGCACACCGTTTACATGCATAAAAACCTTCATACACAAGGGACGGGTAATAACCGGAAAAGCATGACATGGGCCCTTTAATACTTTTCGCCTCATTCTGAAAGAAAGAAGTGAAATGTGCCAACGTGACGGCCGTCTTGGTGTGTGGTGCGAGACGGGAGATGGAGTTCATTGAGCGGTTTCACACAAAAAAAAGTGTTACTTCACAGTTTTACGACACATTTTTTTGACTTGCAAAATTATCTTTTAAATTGACAAACATCATATGTGTAATTCGTGGCTCAATTCAAACGGGATCGAAAGATAATCTTTCTCTCCCCATTGACTTCAATACATACTTTTTCCGAAATAAGGTCCCATGGAGCTCCCCCGAAAGGGAGGGACTTCGCCTCTCTATTGTAAATCGGACAATAACGCATACTTTTTGCAGCAATTAGCCAGATGTCTTTCTTCATCACAAGTGCAACAGAATTTCCAATCCAAATGATCAGACAGTTTGGTAAAAGATATATTTCAACTATTTTCTCAACTTAGCCCAAAGCATTCACTCTTACTTATGAAATATATTTGAACTTTGTAACCCATTTTACACATGAACAGTGAATTAACAGTGATACAACGCACACCAGCATAGATTTAACAAGGCCTAGCTTAAATGCTAATGACATGTAAACAAAATAAGTTAACCAAGCAGTCTATAGTACTTTAAAAAGATAATTACCTTAAACAGAGGGGGATGAATACCAACACACATCAGCACGAGACACCTGCAGGAGTGCCAAGGCATTACTAGCAGATCATCGCACAATTAACCCCACACAGAGGAGCAAAACCCCTTTTGTTTCAGGTTAATTAGCAGTTTCAGCCAGCTATTTAATGCATTAACGCCACCTACTGGCCTGGAGTGAGGAGCTGTAGAAAGAAATGTTCACTATTATTTCTGTTTTTAAGGAATTCATTAAAATATTGCATGCTTTTTCTGATGTCATTCTTGCAATTTTCAACTTAAAATCAAATAACATGTTACTGAGAAGTGACAGAAATGAACCTTTCTGAAGAAAAATACATCTTAAAATGGAATTAGGCTTGTTGGTCACACGTAGCCATGTGTGCAGTTTGTAATAACAAAACAGCATTACATTTTGAGTCATTGTCACCTCTGTTTACACGGTTTAGTTTGCTACTAACCAGACAGATTGTTTATATAACCAGACATAATATTGGAAGTAAACTTTTCCAGTAAGAACAAAATGTATATTTGTTCGGTCAAAAGCTTCTAACAGTGAGGCCTTTGGATAATCCAGAAGAACAAGGAAACACAATTTATGGAAACACGTTACGCTATTTTTCATTTCCATTGACACTTGTATTGGTCAGAAGAACATATCAGAAACAATCTCAAACACTGTATTTCTTGGCTGAAAAACCACTACCTGTCATATTGTGGCATTTCAACATGAACAGACATTTCCTGCATTTGGGTGAATAAGCTGGAAAGTGGATATTTGGATCCGAGTGACTCACTCTCTCCACCTCACATCCTCCAGCAGGCAGACCTCCACCTCACTGAGAACCACTGTTTCCTCCTCGCTGTTCCAGTTCGGAAAAAGAAGGAAAAACTTTCCAGCGTTTTTGTTTGCAGGAATGAGACGCTGTTTGTCATTAGGGGAACGTTTCTTCAACCCAAAATGTCAAACGTTGGCTTAAAAGCATTTTGACTTTTGAGTAAACGTGACAAACAGTACAAGATAAATCAGATAAGATAATCCTTTATAAATCCCACTGCAGGAAATAAACAGAAAGGGGGATGGTGGAACAACAAATGAAACAACTCTATTTTACTTCTATCTAATTTACTTATTTCTACATTTTACTTGCATATTTTTTTTCACTTGCACCATTCTCTTACACCATTTTTGGAATGTATTGTATTTCTTGAGTATATTGTACTGTTAAAACTACTCTTTAATCTATAAAGCATCTGACAACAAAGCTTTTGAATCTTGAATCTATAGTTCAGTTACTTTGAGTATGAAATTGTGCACTGGTAATATAATTTCACACTTATTTTGGTTTCACAAAGCCATACAAAATGTCCCTTTTTGTTCTCCTTTTATTTCTGTTTGGTGCCACAGGATTTATTTAGGACATTTACAAATTCTTTCCTTTCAGCCTGAATAACTGCTTTTCTTCATTTGATCTGCAGTTGATGCCAGAGGCTTTCCAACAGCCTCGAAAAGCTTTAAACAATGAATACGCTGTGTTTGAACGTGTGTTTTAGATGTGTGTGGGTCAACAAT
The DNA here is from genome assembly GCA_012861695.1 of Trematomus loennbergii. Classification (NCBI taxonomy): domain Eukaryota; kingdom Metazoa; phylum Chordata; class Actinopteri; order Perciformes; family Nototheniidae; genus Trematomus; species Trematomus loennbergii. Next base: position 1,653,861 of record JAAOOA010000044.1, read on the forward strand.
AAGATGCTGCTTCTATAGTCAGATAGAGATTGCATCCATTCAGATGACAGACGAGGAAGTGAAACCTCCTGAGACCCTGACATACAGGTGTGTGTATGTGTATGTGTGTGTGTGTGTCTTGTCAATTTCCGAGAAGCTCGGTTTATCATCCTGTCTTCCTGGCAGCGGTGAGTCAGGAGTGATGATCACCTGCAGCACTCAAATTATAGGAGATAGGCCTACTTTCCAAAATGAAATGGAAAATAAAGATAACTGTTTCAGAAAGGGCTATTTTGATTTCTAATTTCCACTTACACTACTAAACACAATATACTGTATTTGCAATATATACATAATCAGTACATGTGGAGTCTCTGTTGTTGTTCTAAAGCACACTGCTGCCCTCTGCTGTTTAAATGTGTTCACTGCATGAGAGAAAATAACATTTAGAGATTTTAATGCAGTTCTTTTTATGAGAAACTACTTATCTTCTTTCTTTATAACATATGTAACTCTTTATATGGGTCAGTAACAATACAATTCCTCCAAAACAAGTAATCACTAGTTTATACATTGCCAGAAAAAATCGCGTTAGCATCTTTTTGTTTTCATGTAAAACAGAGCATGTTCACCTCTCTCAAAATCTTCAAAATAAATCAATCAGAGAAGAAAATAATCCTCCTATGCTTAAACTATTTACATGTAGGGTGTGATAGTCTTTCAAAAGTAGAAATTGCTTTGTTGTAAGGCATCACATGCCAAATAAAGATGAAATGCACTGGTTTATTTGCTGCTAAATGACTTCCACATTGTTTTTTTTTTAAAGTGGTGCTATTTGAAATGTAGCTTTGAATAACTTCTGCAATAATAACTCCAAAAAGATGTGAAGGATATATTTTTAGCTGGTTTCAAAATGAGTATATGAAAACCAGGGTTCATACACTTTTTCACCAATGATTTTCAATGACTTCTCCATGACCTTTACCTAATTTTCCATGTCCTAAAAAAAGTACTCTTTCTCAGCGGTACCACTGAAAATGGTTTATTTTAACATGGAACAGGAAAATAAGGTCTGCATATGAAACATGTTGTGCCTATCTAAAACAAATCAAATAGCTCTACTTCTATAAGCTAAAGCAACTAAAATCTCTCACCAGCAAAATACCTCGACAGTTAAATTACATTTTACGTTTCATTACTATACGGTACAGTATTTATTATCATTATAGTATTACTATTTCGCGATTAGATAAAATATAAATTATATTTGATGCAACTTTAGTTACATTTCCATGACTTTTCCAAAACTTTGGGAAAAATATTGTTTTCCATAACTTTCCCAGGGCCTGGAATTAGCATTTTGAATTTCCATGACTTTTCCAGGTTTTTAATGACCATAAGAACCCTGGAATGTAAAATAATACTGACGGTTTACAGAAAAATATGACTATTATAAAATATACATACAAAAATGGATGAACAAACCGTCTTAACGCTTACTTCACATAATTTATTTGGTTCACAATAAAAATGCATAGAACAGTATATACAGAAACAGCAAATATAACTTTATTGAAATAATCAAGTCATTCTAGGTATAAAAAAAAAAAAGCGATCACACTGAACGTGGATGAATCTTACCCTTACAGTACAAACAAACATCAGGCACAGATTTGGTATTCACCTCGGACTAGTGCAGGTGTAACACGGAAACGCTTTATTCAATTACAAGTCCTCTGAACACTTGTAAATATGCGTTAATGGTTTTTAAAGAAAGGATTTAGCCAAAGTTCTTCAAAAGGATGGACTTGAGATAAATCCTAATTAAAAACACTTTATAGCATGATAATAGCTTCTTCTTTTGTGGATATTTCCCCCCTAGTTTGCAATTTTGTCGATTTACAATTCCCTGTCGTGTTGAGTAACACATCACCCTCCACAATCCTGGAGCTTCAGTTACATTTGTATGCACATAGATGGTAATATGTCGTTTTATTATACATTTCGCTTACTGAAACAACAGCTACAGAAGCTCAACAAAATGACATCTGGCTGCTGAGCCCAGAGAAACACTGAGTGTGTATAAACAGGAAGAAGGTCCTTCAAATGAAACTGTGGGAAGCTAAATTCCAAACGAAAAGCGCAGTGACTGATAAATGTTGAATATCAACATTCAAAAAGTGAACGTCAGACTGTGAAACATACACAACACGTTTCTAGGAATGACCTCTACAGCCAATCATCAGACAGAAGCAACATTTATGAAGTGATGATGACTTTTAAAAGCATGTAAACATTTCAAGTAGCCACAAACTGTGTGCAGCAGAATGTCATCTATTACTGTGTGTGTGTGAAGAGTCATTTAAGCCTTCAGTCTGTTCTTAGCCCCGTTTGCACTCGTTACCTTTTTGTGTAAGAACTGGAGTACCAGTTATTAAACACAACCCAAATTACAAAAATAACCTTTAATAACCCCACCTGTGATTGTCTTAACTTCTTGTAAAGCCAAACCCAATGTCTGACAACGATATAGGAAAAAAAATAACACAGAAATGGAGACATACGTTGCTCTAAATGATCATTTGGAGACACAGAGGAGACGAAATAGACATAATGAATGTGTTTCTTGAACATGATATGCATGAAATAGGTCTAGCACTCCAGTTTTGGGTCATGGAGTTGATCAGTGTGTGTAAAGCTAATAGTCTTACATGTTCACCCTCCTGACCAGCAGGGGGCGCTCTAACAGAGGCCGAGGATCTAAAGTGTTTCCACCAGATTCACACTGAAGGTCATAGGTCAGGTCTAGGGACGTTTGGAGAAGAAATACTGAAGAAAATCCACTTTTTTTTTAACTGAAATAAACCAGAGGATTGGCTTTAAATATGTGTACAGACATACATTCATGTGACAGATCTCTCTGATGTGTTTGAGAACGGAAAGAAGCATCTCCTTCACTGAGATATCTAAAAATGTGCATCTGAAACCTCTCAATGACTCTGTTTCACATCCAGCTGAAAATACGTAACAGATGCCGCTAAATATGTGCAGCACTTCTCTTATTAAAGACTGTACAGTAGTGAGCCTTAATATAATATCCACCATTTTGAACATTCACCAACAACACGAAGACAACAAGACATCATTTCCTCCATAAAACAGATATGTAACATTTTAAAATGAAGCCTTTAAATGATCAGTGAACATTGCAGAGACTTGACATGATGTTAAGCCTCTGATTCTCTGACATTAAAGCGACATTTACCAGCACTCCAACACTTCCCTCGCAGACACTCAGGAGTTAAAGCGAGTATTTCAGACAGACGCTCAGCCGTGTGAAGAAAAAAGCACTTAGGGGTGCATATGAGCGCTTTGTCCTTTTGTGTAAAATGAGAACCTGAAGCAGAATTAATCAGCATTTGGATTTCAAAACCAAGCCCAGACCTGCTGAGCTGCACAGAGCCGGACTCACATTCCTGTTTCCTGAAAGCAAAGCGTGTATCCACTCCTCAAAACACACCGTTTTTTAAGCTCTATGGACTCATTGTTGCAACAGAAATGAGACACAGCTCAACATCATGGTTACAGGTATATCAAATACAGACTGAATCGTTTGGAGTTTACCGAAACTGAGAGTGGAGTTAAGGTAAAACAAACTAGTTTTTGTAAATGAACAGTTTATTTTAGTTTGAGTTGAAGGGATCCACATGTAAATACTTTAGGGAGTGTGGATGGGAATAGCAGCACAAACTAATCCTCCAGCAACAGCTACTAGGACGTGTTCACCTCACACTCTTCTCCAGCAATAAACGTGACAAAAGTAACTTCAGTCTTATTTACCTTTTGAAATGTTTATACAGTCGAGAGTGCTGAAAACAGGCCAGTGTGTTTTCCACTCGGGTGGACACATCCTAGCTCTTCGTCTCCTTATTCATATAATACAGCATCGAGACGGCCCGTCACGGAGCAGACGCACAGTGTTAAAGCTTTACAAAGGCCATATAAATAGTTGCGATATAAATATGTGCACGCAGAGAAAGACGCGGTCACTTTTGGTGAAGCTCGTTTCGACAGTGAAGCAGGCTAGGGTCTACGTAAGCCTGACATCGAGTCAAAATACTTTGGTGGCATCACATCCTTCCTCTTCACTAGAGGCATCGACTTTTAACCATGTGACCATTTAATAACATCTGAACTTTAAAGCTGCCAACTCTTAAGTCGTGACCCTGTTCAAAATTAAATAATTGTCTTTGAACCATCCTCAAAATGTCTTTTTAATATCATCACTGGCAGTTGAGGTCGGGGCTGCTGAGCCAGGCCCAGATCTGGATCATCTCCTGCGGGGTCCGGGGGTGAACCAGCATTAAGCTCTTGTAGGCGCAAGGGTTCGAGCGGTACTTCTCCTCTATGTTAAAGGTCCTGAAGCCTTTGTGCTTCTCGGGGGCCAGCCCTAGTTTCCTCAGACACATCCCCGTGTAGACGTCGTCTATCGGGTACAGCGCCACGTGCTGCGAGGCGTTGTGTAAGCGAGCAGCGATGTCCCCGGAGTACAGGTACCCCCCCCCTCCTGCGTACGGAGGATACATCCCCACATACATGCTCTCCGGGATAAAGTATTTCACCTTCTTGTCCCGGTGCGGCCAGCGTTTGTGATCACGTCGCCCACAAACAGGTCCCTGGCTTTGGGCTCCGAGAGGCCCTTGAGGAAGTCCAGGATGCGGAAAGTGTTGACGAAGACGTCGTCGTCTCCTTTGAAGATGAACTTGGCCCCGGGGCAGCGCGCCTGGATCCACTCCAGGAACAGCACCTCTTTGACGGTCAGGTTGAAGAAGGAGTCCCTGTAATCCCACTGGATGATGTCTTTGTGGTGGGTGCTCTCGTAGCGCAGCATCTCGAGAGGTCCGGGTGGTGGTCCCCGCCGTGGCGTTGCCCAGGAGGAAGATGGTCACCACCGTCTGATTGGCTATCAGCCCGGCCCGGCCCCAGGACTGACGGATGGCCTGTCGGCGGTCGAAGTGCGGCGCTAAGGACTTGACGGCCAGCAGCAGGAAGGGCGGCTGCTTACAGGCGGCGGGCTGGTCCACCATCAGAGGGTAGGAGCGGCAGTGCATGTAGAGCAGGAAGTCCTTGAAGCGCCCCGGCAGGGAGTTGTAGTCCTTCACCTGCGTGGTCACCCTGACGTTAGGCTGGCAGGGGTCGGAGGTCAACCCGGTCTCATTTAACCACTCGGTGTGTCGGCGAAGCTGTAGTTGGTCACCAGGACCGGGTTGTTCTGGAGGTCCAGGACCTGCTGCTGCCGGTTCCAGTACGCAGCGCTGGGAGCCAGTTTGCTCCAGAAGGGTTTGGAGGGGATTTTGACTTTGTTGCGGTCGTTTTGTCCTGGTTGCTCTGTCGGGAGATGATGATGAAGATGAAGAGGTTGACCATCATCACCGTCACCAGAAGCTTCAACCTCCTCCACAGCAGCGCCATGACAGAGTCCTGCACCCGTCACCACCTGAGACACAGAAAGATAAAGAAGATACTTTGGGTTAGGGCTGTGCAATTAATCGTATTTGAATCGCAATTACGATTTTGGCCTGCCACAATTACGAAACAAACATAATCGATAAAAAACAATTATTTTGCTTTGCTAGGTTGTGACCGTGCAACATATTTGATAATTAATTTTGGTCTCATTTATTTGTATTTATCATATTTATATATGTTTAGTAGCTTGTGGAAGTGCGCTCCAAAATATTTGTTGATCTTGTTTATTGGTATTTATTATTTTGATATTATTTATTTAAATGTATCATTTATTTTTGTATTGGTTTTTCAGTTGAATTATACGTTCAGGGTAATCAACAGTTAAAAAGATACTGTTCAAATTATTATGTATTTGTATTTTTTAAAGTTCAATAAATGGATTTTTTCAAAGTCAATGAATAATCGTATTTAATAATCGTGATATCAATTATTGACCCAAATAATCGTGATTATGATTTTTGCCATAATCGCACAGCCCTACTTTGGGTCACTAGCTCGCTGCAGTAAACCATATCAAGGTGGCTTCATAACCTGGGAAGACTTTTGTCTGGTCTCTCGTGGACAAAATGGACTCTTTACTGCGTAGAAGTAGTATTTAAAGTTTGTGTGGTTATACATACAAGTTTCAAATGCTTTTTTATTACATGCCATACGGGGGAGCTGCTTTCTGTCTGTCTGTGCTGGTCCTTAAATTAAACAGTTTGGTTACTGGTTGTATTGCGCTTCTTAGAAATAACATATGCACCAGATTAGATTTTTGAAAAATAAGATCAATAAAAAAAGACTAACACTTCAGAATACACAAGGTATTAACGTAACACAAACACAACAGCAGGTTGACGGTGCAAATGCATGGAAAGCAGCTGCTGACCTGAACAAGCAAACAAATCAAATCATTTGAATAATATAAGTCATGGCAAGGAGAGGACGACTGTTTTACAAGAGGTAACAATGACCTGTCTCTCCTAAGATTTACAATGCAAACAGTTTGCATGAATAACTTTCTTTACAGCATCAACAATAAGTCCATTTGATTACTTCCTTTTAACCAACGGGAGTACAGTCACAGCGCTGTGTCACATTAACTATCAGTGAAGACCTGTTTGTAGAAGATATTTCATCAGCTTGGTCAGTCTTGACAGGAATCCCTAATGGGAAAATCGATGTTCAGGGTAATGATCATGTGCTTTCCATTTCAGGGAAAGTCTCCTCTGTTTGTATGGCCACTCAGTCATGGATGGAGCGATGTGGAAGTGTGCAGTTTCACCACTTATCTCTTAGAGAACGGAAGTAGGGAAAATGTGTTTTAACCACAAGACCACTGTGACACAGAGTCATGAGGATGCACTGACACGTCGATTAAAAATGCTGGGGGGAAACTAAGGAAGAGACTAAATATCTGGAAATCAACTTCATATTTTCTCTAACAGGAGCGAGTTTGTCTCAAATACACGTCAGACAGGTGATGGTTGGGGTTTAACCTGTTAACCACGAGTTAGATCACAAATATTCTGTCCAGTATTTCTGCAATACAATCCCACTAACTTGTTGTTTTTGGTCAAGTTAACCAATTAAAACACACTGTGTAACAATTTGTGCTCCCAAGTGAAATTTAGATTTCCATTTTGTGGAAGTTTTCTCCTAACCCTAACCCTTTGCCAAACACACACCATACAAATATATACAAATAACAATAAATCCGTTAAACGTCTGGTAGAAAAGGGGACTTTTCCTCATTATACTATATCTAGTTGTTGGACACGCATGACTTCTGTTTTCAATATATTTAATAGTATTTCAGAAAGAACACCCATGCTCCCAAAGACTAAATATAGCGTGATAAGAACATGGCTGCATCTCAGAAACTACAAGAAGCCCCATGAAGTGTTGCAAAAATATGTAATATGGAAGACATTCAATAAACACAATATAAGCTTTTATTTATCACTTTTAAAAGTACGTCTGTTCAAGATTTCAAGACTTTAGACCAATCGGAATAAACTTCTTTATTTATTGTAAATATAGTATTGACGCACAAATGGGTTATTCTTTAAATTCCCATCTAAACCAACAATAGTCCAGTTATCCAGTAGGACATGTGCACCGACAGACAGTTATCACAACCATTACAGATTAACTGGGAGGTCAAGCTACAGTCTAAACTAAATACACTAAAACAATTAGTATAATTATCTACCATAATAAAAGTTATACTGTAACCTATACTGATGTCAAGTCATTTGCATTACAACTGCAGCATGTGTCTTTTGTTTAAGGCATGCACCATGTTTACTTAATACAATGGTTGATAGACAGTTTCAATATCATTTGAGGATGTATTGTCACCTTGGTTTCCCCTTTTTGGCCGATTCAAGTGGTCAAAAAAAAGGAAATGAGGACAGCATGCGAGCAGAGGGTCCGGACAAACAATACAGCCTTTCAGGAGGTGGGGGTCTGCCTCAGGTTTCTGCTTGGCAGGCGCACACATCCACCGACTACATTCTTTTCTCCTCTTACTAAAAATGTCTGTATTCTGCCTCATTTCCTTTATTTTCTGAGCCTCCCATTCCACGTTTCTTTCCTCTTGTTCATGCTTCCACCTAGACTACATTTGCAGACGCCACTCGTAGGGATATCATTCAGTCATTGATAGAAACATCATTGAAATTATTTTGGTAATAACCTTTCGAGGCCAGCAATCAGACGTTAAACGAGCCACGATTATTAAAACAAACTGATAGCTGTCAGAAGAGCACGGGCAGGAAACAAATCGGAGTGTGAGAAAACAATGGGTGTGGCAGGTAAAAAGGTATGTGTGTGTGTGTGTGTGTGTGTGTGTGTGTGAGTTTCAGCAGAGGTTTCAGGTTTCTGACACATTTCAAAGATGAAGTGAAATTTGTGATGTTTTCTTGAACACAAAAACAACCATCTTCACACATATTTAATCTAATTATATACTTTCTTGTTTATTTCTTGTCTTTTAATTGTTATTGTACAATGCCATGTCTTTTTATGCTGCTGCAACACAAAAATGTCCCCGATTGGGATCAATAAAGTTCTATCTTATCTTATCTTATGATCACACAACCCAGTCTCACGGCATTTCGTGTTATTAGTCACGAAATTAATTTAATCTATTGATTCGTGTTCACCAACACGATTTTCACCTTTTTTTCGTGTCACACAGAACGATTTTAAATGCAATGTATTTCTATTGGTAGTATGTTTCGTGCCTGCAACACGTCTTTTTGTCCGGTCGGGTCTTGGAAGACCAGAAGCTGTGTGGTTCATAAAAACATGTTCTTACTCAATATCTTACCCTAAGCCTAACCCTATCCCTTTATTTTAAATTGTATAATGTCTGAGTTTTTTTGCCATCAGTGAGGAAAAGAAATGGCTCAGAGCCTCAGAATACTGAGATCTGTATTTTATGTCATCTTTTTTTCCTTCTAATTTGTTATTATTTGGTGCAGGCACGAAACATACTACCAATATAAATACATTGCTTCTAAAATCGTTCTGTGTCAGACTACTTAAATCTGTATTTTTTTAAATGTCTTTTTCCTTCTAATTTGTTAATATTTACATTGCTTTTAAAATCGTTCTGTGTGACACGAAAAAAATGGCGAAATCGTGTTGGTGAACACGAATCAAGAGATTAATTTCGTGACTATAACACGAAATGCCGTGAGACTGGGTTGGATCACAACGCCCTACTTTAACTTTCACATTTTAATTGTGAGAATATTAACATCAAACAACATGTGTCATGTATAAACAACATCTTGAAACCAGAGAAAACTAAAAAAACAGACATCCGACTGGTGATAGAAATATATGATGGATGGTGGTAGGGTGCAGCTTTTGCTCTGACAGTCAGCCAACATGCCAGAGGGCGAGTTATGAAAGACAAAAATGTCTCAGCATCTGGGAGATATTACGGTCATACATATCGCATTTTCTGTTATTTATTTTGTTACTTCGTGACCCTTCCCAAGTCAAATCCTTGTTAGCAAAAAAGAAAAAGATTGCAGTCATGATAGCAACCCTGTGATACGTGCAGAATGATGCTAAATGCTAACATGCTCACAATGACAATGCTAACATACTGATGTTGCCATGTTACTAAAGCATGTTATCTTGCTGATATTTGCAAATTGGTACAAAGTACAGCTGATGCTCGGAAATTAATGTGTCAAGCTAATTGCTATCAATCCATCCGAAACTTGTTCAAACTATTCACTTAAAATCACAAAGGTCAACCATATGGTGGCGCTAGAGGAAAGTCAGGATCATTAAAAACCTCATTGTACTGCAATCCATCCAATACTGGGATATTTCAGTTTGATGTAAGGCTACAACATGACGATTAGTAGTTAGTCGAGTATGTATTAAAAAGTAGTGAATAAAGAACAGTATTTAAAACTTCCAGGAGCCTTAAAGGTGGGGTAGGTAAGTTTGAGAAACCAGCTCGAGTGCGCTAGAATTTGAAAATACACAACCGGAGAAAATCTGCCACTTCCTTATAGAGCCCCTCCTCCAACACACAAGAACGCGCACATGACCAATGAGAGCACCAGATAAGTTTGTGCCCCGATGGAAGGCTGACAGGCAGGTAGGCCATCCAGTTATTTTAGCCAGGCCGGCTCAGATGATTGGTCGTGCTTTTTACAGCGTCACGGCTTCCACAGATGATTATTGTCAAAGCATTTAATATATTCATTGCTATCGGGATGTTAAGAGCATTCCATGGAATATAACAAAAAGTGTTTCTGAAGTGAATTACATACCCCTCTGATTGTGACTACTATTAAAAGTCTAAAAAAGGAAAACAAGTAACATGAAACACAACAGCTTACAGAGCTTCATATGCTATGCTTATATGCTAACATTTCTACTGAAAATGTTGCTTAGATTTTGGTATACACATGTATAATTGACTCATGCTTCAGAGTGTTTATCTTCCTCTGCACCGCTGCACGTTCACATCCTGCCTCTGTATCATGTATCTCTCTCTCTCTCCTAGCAACAGGTCTGCACTGCTGAGCCTGTTTGCTCTCTTTCCTCCCTATCATCCCCCCTCTCCTCCTCTTCTCTTAAATGTTGCTCACATTTACATGCAAACAGAGAGGTCCCCACAGCACCCTGAAGGTATATCATATACGGTTATATTTATGACAAAAATGAAAAAGGAACAGCCCAGACAGCCTCCTTTCTTTTCCTAATGGATGGTTACTCTTCCCTCTCCTCTGTATCCCCGTACAAACAAGGAGACTTCTGGGAAATGAGTGGGTAGGAGGGGTAATTGTCAAGAAGGAACAACATGTTGACAAGACCACAGCTTCCCGACGTCTAATTAAGCATCAGTCGAGCAGCGCTAAACATACACCTACCTGCATCAGCCAGGACATCTGCTGTCTCAGTGCTGACAATACATCTAACACTGATTCAGGTACGTTTACTTTGTTTGAGAAGACGGTAAACATCTGTGTTTGGATCAAGATGTTGGAAACTATTGCAGACTCGTTTAGTTTTAATTCCATAAAACAGAGCAGATATAAAACTGTTAAACCCCTGAAGTGTCACCATTCAAATATGATACACTGTTCATGTTATCTGTTTATAGTCCCTAGTTCCATATATGGATACTACACTTACAGTATACTGAGTGTTAAAGTACGATAACATATTAGATTAGATATTCTTTATTGATCCCAAATTATTATTATTGTAGTTATTACATGTACAGCACTTTGGCCCGACCAAAAAGCGCTTTTAAATGTGCTTTATTTAAACCTTGATTTGATTTGATTTGATTTGATCCCATATTAGGTTTTTATTTGAGCAGCACGAAACAGAGCTTGCCGATACATAAATAAATACGTTTATTGTATTTTGCATTGTTGGAGGATCCTGACTGTAGCCATTGTGCATACGGCAAATAAAGCCTCCATTATTCAAATGCAAACTGTTTCGATGCGGCTGTGGTTTCTGTGGTTTTCTAGTTGCAACTTTTGCCAAAAACAAAAACTATGCATCAGGTAGTAACCACAATAGATAGAATAGAATTGGGAGGGATGAAACCCTCTGTAATGGTCTCACATGCAGAGCACACAGCACACACAGTGAAATGTGTTCTCTGCTTTTAACCCATCCTAGTACCAGGAGTCTAGCACTAGGAGCAGTGGGCAGCTATTGCACAGCGCCCGGGGAGCAATGGGAGTGAGGGGGGGAAGGGGGGTGTCCGGTGCCTTGCTCAAGGGCACCACGGCAGGGCAGGAGGTGAACTGGGACCTCTCCAAGTAGCAGTCCACACTCTGGTCTGGTCGGGGACTTGAACCGGCGACCCTACAGCTCCCAGTCCAAGCCCCTACTGACTGAGCCACTGCCGGACTATTAACCTTAATACTGTAGTTACGTGAAGTACCTCATGATTCTACTCAAGCACTCCCATTTCCTGCCAGGATTCAATTTGTCTAATATATAAATGACTAGTAAACAATTTAATCAAGAATGATCATCCAGTATCATTAGTTGAATTATGAATATAGCAGTCTAATGCGTCATGCAGGCCTTGTGTGATGTTAACAATATATTCCTGACTTATACCAACCTTCACAATGGACTGAACTTAATGTAAAAATACTTAATACAAAGGAAATATGCCACTTCATTCTACCAGACAAAGTTCATGTTTTCAATTCATTTTCTAGCATGTTGTTCTCCTGACTATTCCACGACAATTGATCACAATAGATTAACGCGTGGAACTGAAAAGCTGTTATGGTGTAAAGTACGTTTCTTTAGTGTTTCAAAGTGAATATTCTTCTTGTTTTGGTTGAGGCAGGGGAAAATACGCTTAAACTCAGAGAGCAACAAACACAATTTGCACTGTGATGGGTTTTTTTTCTTACAAATGCTAAACTAATCTTTAAAGAAAATCTGCTTGTATATATTATCAAGATCAGACAATTTGTAGAATTCATTGACAGTGCAGGTTAGACGCTGGCAGCAGCAAGAGAGCCAGGTGGACTTTGATGCAGATTTTCTGTTTCCATTAATCATCAGAGACTGCAGCTCTGTGATTATATCTGGCAGTCATTGACCAGACAATGCCAGCCAGTGTTTGAACATTACTGTGTTCACCTGATAAAAGGTCCACTGAAGGGAGGCGTCTCACCCCATGGGGGATGGGTGTGAGAAAACAGAAAACAATGGCTGTGGCAGGTAAAAAAGGCATGTGTGTGTGTGTGTGTGTGTGTGTGTGTGTGTGTGTGTGTGTGTGTGTGTGTGTGTGGTGTGTGTGTGTGTGTGTGTGTGTGTGTGTGTGTCGGAGTTTCAGCAGAGGTTTCAGGGTTCTGGCACATTTCAAAGATGGTAGAAGTGAAATGTGTGACGTTTTCTTGAACACAAAATCAACCATCTTCACACATATTGAATCTAATTAACTTTATTTTACATTTAAATGTTTTGTCCCTAACCCTTTGTAAATGTTATTATAGTTTTTATACTGCTTCTACTGTTGAACAACATCACCATTACACACCAAAGCGAGTTCCTTGCATGTGTAAACCTACTTGCCAAACATTGTTGAAATGTAATGTGACGTCTATGCATGTGAGTGAGGGTCTTACCTGTGCAGGTTCGGGGGTTTCCTCCGCTTGTGTCGTCTTGGCTCCTCTCAGCTCTTACCCCATTCTTTGTCCCGCCCTCTTGAGAACAGCAGCCAATGGGGAGGGAGGATCAGGGAGGGAGGCAGGTGAGAAGGGAGGGAGGGGGAGGTTCAAACCTGAAACCAGATATAAAAAAAAAAACTGTGTGTCAACAGCTGAGAGGAGCATGGCTAAAGGAGAATACTAACAGCTAGCCTATGCAACATATTCACTTTTGGCTGGCAGAGAAGTCAGAGCTTCATATGTTTTGTTAACAGGTCTTCAGTCTGTTTTTCTCTTTCAGTAACAGAGCGGATGGTTAAGTAACCGATCACAATCTAGTTCCACTCTCCATTACAACTTAACTAGCCTAACCCAGGAGATGTCTCATGCTGATTAACTGTTTTGCAGTCCTGGTTAGACATCCACCTCCCAAATACTGACCTGGTTTCACAGGTTTGTTGTTCTGAGTTAAAGCAGTTTCACATCATATTATCTGGCCCTGAAAAGCAGGTTTTTCTAAACCCCCAGAGCGACTGCATGACACTGGGTTTCTCATTTACATAACGGTAAAGAAATCAGGTTAATACAGAAACTTCAATGGAGTTGGGCTGATAATAACATTTAAAACAAAAATGAATTTCCAGAGGTGGAATCAAGACAACAATACCTCAAGTTTTGCACAAAGGTATCATTCATCACACAAAGCCGTTTTTAGTGCACAGACATTTGAGCTCTCCCATGTCAGTTTCCCGCCCCAGGCTCAGGCGTTGTGCACACGGGAACGTTTGCGTTTATGCACAGTATGCGTATTCAAAAAAGTCTTCCGTTCAACATGCATTCGTTTCATTTAACGTGTCTGTTCAAACGAGACCGCTGGAAACGCTGTAGTACATATGCCGGGACTGTAAGTGGCGCTGTAACTTCCGCCACAAAATACACCAAAAGCAACGAAGAAGACTCCGTAGCAGCCCCGCAGCAATGTTGCCATGGCTACCCTTCTGTTTATGCCCCGCGGTGGATTTAGCAACATGTAGTTCATGTAATTCTCCATGTCCACTTGTTGCTGATGGTTGTGGTAGAGGAGCTGTAGATTTTGCACTAATATCTGTAGCATGGTCAGTAGCAGTAGCACTAGCAGTAGCTACTGACAGGAGGAAGTGTGTGTGGCGATTGCTGGTATTCAGCGGGATATAGTCATTTCCTCAGCATATGGATAAATGCAACGGGGAAGTTAACTGAAAGAAACCGAATCTGTGGATATTGCATCGACCGACCAAGAAGCACGTCTCCGTGGAGAGGACGCGCTCAGAAAGAGAGATATTCTCTACAAACACCGGGTGAGATCGCTCTCTGGGACACGCCGGTCCTCGTGTTCCTTTTTTTGTGTGGATTATAAACATTTCTCTTTTTGCCGCAGACGGGCACAGGAGCAATGAACAATAATGGCCTGGATTAGGCAGTAAAGACAATGTTGGTGTATCGCAGAGCGGACTGTTTAATTTTGTTTGTGTTGTTGGCTGGAAAATTGTCAATATAATGGATCAATGCATGAAATCTGACTCTGTTTATTTTGTTTAAGGAGTATATTGGGCGTTAACAATTCTGGTTTGCCTTTTATAATATTATTTCATTCAAGAACCCCTTGTGCGTTTAATTAACACAGCTATTTTGATAGTTAATCGTTACAGATGGCTACTGGCCATGCTACAGCAGTGAGCAGGAGAGGTGGGGCTATCGTTATTTTTTCAGGAAATATTCGTATAGAGGTGATTACACGGAGCCGGTTGACCCCCCAGAGCGTTTGTTTGCAAATCTATCCACCTTGGGACCCGTTATCGTTGTGGGGTCCGTTTCTATCGGCCTCGTGTAAATAATAGGGCTATACGCACGCGAAACTATGCAGATACAAGCAGTTTTGCCCTCGTGTAAACGGCGCCTCAGACTCATGCAGACAAGCCGCTGCATGCTGCTCCGTCCTGCTGTCTGTCCAAAACAACGCCCATATCCCTGGAGAGCGTGACGATGACAAATGATAACTCCGATATTCCCGTTTGAAGACAAGAAAGTTATGAATGTCCTGTTCAGATTGTGTGTACTTGTACTTAAATGTTTTGTACATTTCCAATTTCTTGTAAATGTTTTTTTATAATTTATCTATATTCGTCTTTTTCTACACATCTTTTCTCTTTCTTTGTTTATGCACCATTATACACCGAAGCAAATTCCTCCTATGTATAAACCTACTTGTTAATAAACCTGATTGTGATATGCAGGTAGGAGTTGATTACAATTCAATAATGTGTCTTAAAAGTTCAAGTGCACCTATCGTGCTATTTTAGGCAATAGCATAGGTCTGAGATAATAAAAATATATAAAAAACATGTCTATGAAGTGTTTTGCTCAAAATACCAAACAGATCACCCATTGTAGCCATGCCTCATATCCCTCTATTTCACTTCCTGTTTCAAAAGTGCTCATGCGGACCCGGCAGCTACCGTCTAAACTAAATACTGCCGTGATGAAACGCCATATCATGGATTATCAAGGATTCTTTCTGAAACAGTATGGAGCTCAAAGGCTTTCTCTCTTGCCGGTTATACCACAAGGTGAGTTCCTTTTTATTTCCTGCTTCTTCACACACATGCTCTCCAGTACAGGTTAGCTCTGAGTGTTAGCGATGCTAATGTAAACACCGACCATATTACGTCCAAAACAGTCGGGCATTGTTTCTGATAGCAACTTTCTGATAGGCCGTGGGTCCACATTTCCGATATTGCTAGTTACATCACTGAGTGGCCAAACACTGGGAACACATCGGTACATAGGTAGGTAAAGAAATATATTCTATGATTTGTAGCGTTTGGTAAAGTCACTGAGGTGTAACGCTCCCTTTAAAACACACCGCTGGGTAGTAAAACATTAAACCATTGTTTCCCCTGGTTAGATATGAGAGGTCAGCAGATAATGAGAACATATCACCTTTCACTGTGTGGCATTATTGACAAACAGTCGGAAATATTCACTTATGATTATCCAACAAAGTTAGAGCAAATATGAGCAGAGGAGTTCATAAACAATGGAATGTCTCTAGAGTTTCTAAAGGGATTCACTGATACTCATCTTAATACGCTTTACTCTTCACTAGAGTTCATGCTTCTTTCCTTTATATAAGAAAAGTGCTTCCAACAGTCTGTTTGACCTGTTCAGACACGTGGCTTTTACTTCTTCATTTCAAAGCACTATCAACTCTCCCAGGGATCTTTCTCATCTAATTGTTGTAGCATTTATTTTAAAGGATTGTATTTGTTTAAAAAGACCAAACATTTCTGCACACTGTCAATCACAACAATTACATAACTCATATATCTGTCTCTATTCAGACTATAAGACTGGTCAATCCGGCAGAATGCCTTATTAGCTTATACTAATAAGCGATATTTAAGAAATAGTAGGATTGCTAGGATTGATGTGATTTAGAAACAGCATCACAATTACAGAGTTTCCATATCAATATCATTGTTTAGGTTTCAAAAAGTGACTAACCATATATCTATCAGAAATGTGAAATATACCAATTAAAAAAAAATGCACTCTAATAATTCACCAGCTCCTTTACATGCTACTGCCACAAAGAATGACAAATAAACCCTAAAAGGTGTGTGAGCTTTCCTGACTTTCTGAATTTATTTCTGGGTTGCCACAAGGCCCTTATAACCTATGGGAGAAAAACATATTAGGTAAACACAGCGGCTCCCAACTGGTAATAACGTTCAGGTTCAACATCATGTTAACTGCCATTTTATGTTTGCAGCTAAAAAAACAATGAATGAAGCAGATCTTAAAAGCAAAACCTGCTTAGTGTTAATTATTAGCCAAACTTCAATGGCAGCAGGACTCAGTCTTTTCCAAGGCTCCAGGTATAAAGGCATTTATATTATTATCAGTTAATATCATTATAATAGACTATTCCCTTTACTAATAAGTACACACACCCACTTCAGCTATACACCTGCCAACAGTAAGCAAAGGAGAAGAGGTCAACAGGGCACATGGAGCTAAAACAGGAACAGTGCTGTGTATGTGTGTGTGTGTGTGTGTGTGTGTGTGTGTGTGTGTGTGTGTGTGTGTGTGTGTGTGTGTGTGTGTGTGTGTGTGTGTGTGTGAGAGAGAGATAGCAGATAGAAAGCCAGTCAACAAGCAAGTGTCCACCATAGAGGCCCCATTTAGGTTAAAGTTCAACCCTTAACTGGCAGAGGGGAATCAATCAATCAATCAATCATTGAGGAAAAACATTGGTGGCGTTTGGATCTTGATCTTAACTCGTGTTGGATAACAAGTCTTGGCTCTGAATTGTAACATAACTTGCCATGTTTTGATCCACTTCTCACATGTTCTACTTCTTGAATTCCACAGAGGAGTTGGATGTGACGTCCTCGGGGAGAAACAGAAATAAAAGGCACAAGCAGACGGTCACGCCATGCTAAAAATGCAACAGCTTGAAACACTGCCAGCTTTAATGTGTCCTAAAAATGGACCATGAATATCTACTGAGGAATCTTTGTTTACACACCCAGAGACATTAGAGTTTGAAGCTATGGCCAAAACGTTAAATGGATATTTGAATGCACTTCTTGACCCGTGCAGGTCTGAGGAATATAAGAGGATGTGCCCACATGAGAGAAGTGGGCCTAACAGCAACATGTTGTGAATAGAGAGCGCCATTAATAGCCTGAGTGCTGAAACCCAGAGAGGTGGAGTCTGCCCACCACATATCGACAGTCTGCACCAGGATGCAGAGGCCAAAGGTCCCACTGCAGCTTTCACAGTGACACGGACATCTTGACTGATGATGACTGGTTTCCTTTTAAAAGGTCACCTATTGTGCAAAATCCTCTTCTTCATGTCTCTTCTACATCAACATGTGTCCCCTCTTCTTCATGTCTCTTCTACATCAACATGTGTCCCCTCTTCTCCATGTCTCTTCTACATCAACATGTGTCCCCTCTTCTTCATGTCTCTTCTACATCAACATGTGTCCCCTCTTCTTCATGTCTCTTCCACATCAACATGTGTCCCCTCTTCTTCATGTCTCTTCTATATCAACATGTGTCCCCTCTTCTTCATGTCTCTTCTACATCAACATGTGTCCCTCTTCTCCATGTCTCTTCTACATCAACATGTGTCCCCTCTTCTCCATGTCTCTTCTACATCAACATGTGTCCCCTCTGTGGAAAGAGACTCTGAAAGTTTCAGGAACAAAGATTCTCTCTCTTTTTGTCCTGATCCATTTCTAAAAAACCTGTCTGAAAATGAGCTGATCAGATTTTGGCCACTTTATGATGTCATAACAATTTTTGGCTTGAGTAACCATTAGCCAATCACCAACCAAGGTAACCCCCCCCCCACCTCCCCCACCTTATCACCTGAATCTCCTCCTAGAGCACCATTGAGTTCTTTGTAACCTAATCTCTCTCAGAGGGGCGTGGGGAGGGGCTCCTTATTTTCATCTAAAGTAACAGACAGAGAATCAGCACTTTGAACAGGGCTGAAACAGAGGGGATTATGGGATGCTGCAATGATCTGTTTGGTGTTTCAGCCAATCAGAGACAGGTTCTGTATATATCTGAGACCTATAATATATTGATGAAAAACAGTATAATAGGGGACCTTTAAGTCAGGTACAACAGCGTATAGTCTTTCCTTTAACGTTTCATTTGATTTGGATTATCAACAGATTGTTCTCCTCGATTTATAGTTTGGAACTCGATCAGAACATGTTCATCCAATTTCTCAAAGTCTGATGTGAATTCTTTAAATGTTTTAGCAGTCAAAATATTCACTTTTATCTGCTACAAAACTTTAAAGAATCGGAATACTTTATTTATCCCGGGAGAAATGTAGTTCAGGGACAGTTGCTTCATTTAGAATGAAAGAATAAATACATTTAAACAAAAAAACAAGTAAAGGTCTGTGCAATAAAACATAACAAATAAAGATATAAATATAGGAAGTTAAAGTAAAGTGTAAAGATTAAATAGTATTAAATAGTGCCAAGTTTACTAAAATAAATCAAATAAGCAGGAAATCCACATATTTAAAGAAACTTTACTGGCCATTTTTGCCCGACAAATTATTAAAATTATGACTTATCTATAAAAAATAATTGCCAAGCTGATAAGTTGCAGCTGATATTTAACGTGTGAAAAAAGGTGTGTCCCCTCAAGATGATATATACTGCCGATGCATCATTGAAAGCATTCGGTTGCTTGATAGTGGAGGTCAGGTTTTAGCGATGACTCACTGTGTCTACAGCTCATGGCGTCTTGTTCAGTGACACCTGAGCAACACTGAGAGATATGTTACAGACTGATGCTTTGATTCTGGGTCCTCTGTAGCCAAAACAAACAGAGCCAAAAGTCTGCTGGATTCTTCTGTCTTTCTATATCTTGTTAGACTGAGCGCCAAAATACTATGTTATACAGAATTGTGGCGGTATGAAGAGAAACTTACATCAGTGGGCAATATCGTACAACACACACACACTTCAAATAGAACGGCATATCTAATTATCAACAAATACTTGCGACTGTGACTGTGCATGCTAAAGGTCATCTCTCTGTGGCTCGACATGTTCCCTCACACTCAACATAATCTAAACTTAAAGACGTGTCAGTGTGTCTGAGAGTGTGTGTGATTGTGTGACTAGAGTGTGACGAACACAGTTGCAGTCCATGTCGAGGCATTATATAAAATATGCCAAGTGTAATACCGACAGTGATGATTCACAGTGTGACGGGAAAGACATGGTGTATATTTCTCAGGCTGCAGTCATGTACGGTTGTCATAAGGACGGATACAAAGTGGACGCTGAAATCCTAAAAAGTGACGTATCACTATCTTAAAAACAAGAACTGTAAGAGTAGTGATATACAAAGAAATATCAGGATTGGGATTTTTGGCAATATGAAGCAACGCTACCACCATGAATACAATGTTGTAGATTCAAAACCTACACATTTTGATAGTCTAAAGCAGGGGTGTCCAAACTAAAAAGTATAATGTGTATGGCCCACAATGAAACTTGTGCTTTTCTTGTATTGTACTTCTTAAATATAGATGAAAACAGATATTACACAGTAGTATTCATGTGTTAAGAAGCCCACTTTTCAAATAAATTCAAGTTGAAAACATTTTCTATCAAATCTAAATTGATAAGAAAAAAAGCCCAATTACTTATTTTTCATAACACGCTTGAAATAAACCCTTCCTATTTCCTCTCATGATAAGCTATCTGAGGCTCCTGTTTTAAGGAATGAGCTGCTAACACATAAATGAAACCCTATGGAGAGCTTCGATGTAGGCCGTGTTGTTTTCTTAAAGCATATTCAAGTATTAAAGGTAGGGTAGGTAAGAATGGAGAAACCAGCTCGAGTGCGCTAGAATTTGAAAGTACACAGCCAAAAAAAATCTGCCCCTTCCTTCAGACTTCCTTACAGAGCCCCTCCTCCAACACACACGAACGCGCACATGACCAATGAGGGCACGAGATAAGTTTGTGCACGAGATGGAAGGCTGACAGGCAGGTAGGCCATCCAGTTATTTTAGCCGGGCCAGCTCAGATGATTGGTCGTGCTTTTTACAGCGCTACGGCTTCCACAGATGACATTTTTTTTAATGTATTTAATGTCAAAGCATTTAATATATCATTGCTATCGGGATGTTAAGAGCATTCCATGGAATATAACAAAAAGTGTTTCTGAAGAGAATTACCTACCCCACCTTTAAGCATCATTTACCTACATTTGATTAATTTAGCTTCTGGTCTAAAGTAACCTCAATGCAATCCCATCAGTTTATCATCAACCACCAATTTCTACGGGTCATGGTATAGGTTTTCACTGGAAGTCCTAATGCAGCTGCTTGGAATAATCTACAGCCCTCACTCTCATCAGGGACCGTATTATTATTAGAAACCATTTTCTAAACTTGTTAGCAAACACTTTCCCACATACACATTTATCAAATATGGAGTCATTAACATCCATTTGGTGTGGTGTTTCTGTGAGCAGCCAAATGGAGGTCAGACATTCAGGCTTCTTCTCACTTATTCAGCTAACTTGCTGCTATCGTTTTCACCAGTTAGTCACTGAATGTGTCTTTATATCCAAGCTTCTCTACCCCGAGAACAGACGATTAATGCAGCTCGAGATGAGGCTAAGGAAAGCCGTGAAAAAAAGGGAACAAAACAATGAAGTTGCGGGTCTTAAACACCTTTTTTGGCCACTTTATGATGTATTAACGACCAAGGTTTGGCTTTATGAAGCAGGCACGCAAACGGTTACGTCATGACGCAAACGATGACGCAGCACCAGTCGGACTCTGGGCGGTGTGAAAAGAGCCGGAGCTAAACCGAAGAACCGGTTCTGAACCTGAAAAGCTCTAGCACGGAGCTTGAACCGGAGTTGCGTTGGTGTGAATGAGGTAAGAGGGGCGTGGGGAGTTATTTTCATCTAAAGTAACAGACAGAGAATCAGCACTTTGAAACAGGGCTGAAACAGAGGGGATTATGGGATGCTGCAATGATCTGTTTGGTGTTTGGAGCCAAACACTTCAGAGACATGTTCTGTATATATCTGAGACCTAATATATTGATGAAAAACAGTATAATAGGGGACCTTTAAGTCAGGTACAACAGCGTATAGTCTTCCTTTAACATTTAATTTGATTTGAATTATCAACAGATTGTTCTCCTCGATTTATAGTTTGGTCAACTCGATATCAGAACATGTTCATCCCAATTTCTCTAAGTCTGATGTGAATTCTTTAAATGTTTTAGCAGTCCAGATGTCAAAGATATTCACTTGTATCTGCTACAAAACTTTAAAGAATCGGAATACTTTATTTATCCCAGGGACAGTTGCTTCATTTTAGAAAATAAATACATTTAAAACAACCCCCGAGAACAGACGATTAATGCAGCTCGAGATGAGGCTAAGGAAAGCCGTGAAAAAAAGGGAACAAAACAATGAAGTTGCAGGTCTTAAACACCCCAAAGAATATCAAAAATGTTATAATAAAAGTCCAAAGAGCTAAGTGGAAGTGCAAATGCAGGTGTTAGTTCTCAGTGTTTCCACTGTAAACCACCAGTTGTGATATACACTGTCATTGATTTGACCTACTGATATTACAACAAAAACAATTAATGCTGGTTAAAGAAATGTACAGGTGAACCTTAGGAGGTTATTTACTACAAAATATAGCAAAGAAAAAGCTTAAAAAAATAACCCTTCCTTTTTTTGGGATGAGAAAGCAACTACCAATAATAAAAAGAAATACTTCTGGCTCTACTCTTGTTCTACAGCGCTTCATTTCTGCAATTTCATACATTTAATTGGACTGACCAGAAGCCTCTGTGCAGCTGTGGGTGATTCAGCCTTCCAGCGGAAAACAGCAGATTGCAACTAATGACAGCAGTTATTACAGGAAGGCATATCAATTAGCAGAGAAACTCAAAGGGTATTACTGAGTGCATCTTAAAAGAAAAAAAGGCAGACCACAGGAAAACATAAACAGATTTGTTTTTAGATAAGGCCAGGCCATTTAGGAAGTGTGAGTCAATAAGTGAGAGACAGAGAGGCTGTGTTTACGGTAATAATGCAACTAATGCTGATACAGTGAGGAAGTCTCATTGAGTGATGATTTGAAAGTTCCCTCGAAGAATGGGGGACCTACTTACTAAATCGAGCAAGAACATCAAAGACTCCTAAAACTTTGTCAGCTATTGTTCAAAACCCACCGTTCCTTGGCTGATAACAATCTAATAATGTCTACCTTACATCATAACATTGAAGAACTGCTGACTCAGCCTAAACTCACTAAAACCAGGGCTAGACATTATAAATGGCCCGCTGGCCCGGAAGCACTATTATGCCTCATTTCCACCATGGCGCGGAGCGCGGTTTAAGCGTGCCGTGTCGGGCCCGTTTTTGGTTGCGCTTCCACTTGGCCTAGTTCCGGCTAGCGGGTCCTAATTCACAGTTTTTCTGGCCCCATAAAATCGTGGTTCTAGGGCCAGGAACAACCAGGCTGAGTCGGGCTGAGTATGCTAAACTAGAGAGAGAGAATCGCTGGCAAGGGGGCTACAACTACAACAAAATGAACATATTTGACCGTGATTTAATTGTAATACACGTTTCAAAATGATGCCGAAGTAACAACATACTGATACCGGTTAGTAAAAACCATGAATTAATGCTTTGACAAGTCTGCAGACAGACGGCAGGCGAAAAACCTTTTAAAATGCGTGTTTTCTGAATGGAGATTGGCTAAGCTAACGCGCAGTATATGCTCCGACCGTCCACACTCACAACAACGGCCTATACAGACATAAATAAAGCAGCGACTGTATTCGCCATGACACAGGCAGTCTGTGGTTTGTACTTGTTTAACTTTTGTCTAGTTTCTGAACATATATGAGGAGCTGTGAGCTCTGAGTGCTAACAGCTAACGGCTGTGTTGTTTTTCTGGGGTTCTCATTGAAGATGACGCCACGGCTCCGCCTACACTGCGTTACTATAGATACTACCCCAGGTACTAAATGAAAATGCGCCATAAAGTGAGCCAGTCCTAACGAGGCCTAGCCATACCGAGTGAGGCCGAGCGAGGCCGTGTAGTGGAAATGCGCCATTAGACACCCCGGCCAGCATAACGTACTTTCCACTTGCCCGCTCAGGCCATTACAAATATTGCTTTAAAAAAAAAACACAAAAAAAAACAGTAAGACATCAAATCACATTGTCCTGTGGTATTGGTATTTTGACAACAATTTAGTTAAATTTTTCGTTTATTAACGCTACAACATAGCGTTTCGTGAGGCGGTTTGTCGTTGTTGGGTGAAAAGCAAACGGCTGTTTTTGCTGCGGACTCGGAGTGCAGCGCGAACAAGCTCCCGTGAGCGAGAGCGTGTTCCTTCACTACAGACTTTCTCGCCACCTAACCATTCGCCAAAATGTTTTTAAAAACACCGGTAACCAGCCAAGCGCTGCACTGGGCAAAAAACAATCTTCAAATAAAAGAATGTCACCGGAAGAGTTAAAGGAGAGTGACAGGGAGTAGGAGAAGAAGAGGGAGAGAAAGTTTCAGCCAGCTTGATCGATGGAGTTGGCTTCAATATGATGATATCAACAAGGTCTTTTGTCGGCTCTGTACATCAATGCCGACCTATGCGCGACAAGTACGTGAAGAGTAGAAAATATAAAAGGTATATTGGCTATAGGGAAATGTCCCAGCAGTTTAGGAGAATGAAGGTTCTAATCTAATTTATTACATGGCTTAGTTGAATACTCGATTCTGATTGGTCAATTCAGAACACGTGACACGTTGTTAATCCAGAACAGACAGACCGCTGTCAAGGATTTATGACCGTTGTTAAGGACGCTCAAATCTGCAGAAAGAAGTCCGGTCGATTGAACTGTATACAGTTTGGCTGAAAAGCAAACTGCATGCAGTTTGCTTTTCTAACTGACAAACAAGAGCGACAAGAAAACAGCGGAGAAGTAACTGGCAGAAACCCTCCTTTTTACGCAGCGGTCCAGACATAGACATCAACGGCGACACATATTCAGTTGCCAGTTCCTTTGGCATTAGGGCAGGGATATCTAGATACTTTCCAAGGTTTGACATCATGAATTGTGCTACTTTTAAAGCAAACAACGATGTTTTTCAAATCTGTAATCAAAAAGCTCCGCCTTCCTGCCGTTGCGTTGCTACGTTTTTTTTTTTCAAACGGTAACAACAGACTATTTTCCTTAGCGGATGCATGTCAATTTAAATCAATACAACTATTTTTTAAATCAATAAAATCATTTTCTAAATCCATAAAAGCATTTCAATTAATAGTGGGAGTCATATCATTACTTTGTTGAGAATGTGGCCATGTAATAAGCGGGATAATGTGCAGCGACTTGGTCATTATGGGGAAAAGAACACCGACAGGCTGATCAGGAGCCCGACGCGAAGCGGAGGGATCTAGATCTGCCTGAAGGTGTTCTTCATAATGACCGCGTCGCTGCACATTATCCCTTACCTATTACATAGCCATTACATGTCTGACTCTAACTAATGACAGGAAGGCAGAAAGCGCATTATACTAATAATAATACTCATAGCAGAAATGTCACCCTCCTTTTTTTCTTTAACAATGACCACAATATAATCATTTTAATAAACCAAATATGAACAATTGAGGAAAATTAGGAAGAACTGATGATTCAAATGTTGTAGTAATGTAGTTTGTGCATAAATTACTTTGCAACAAATGTGTTAATTTTCTTCATTATGAGTCGATTTTTGGGCGAATGCTCTTGGGCCAGTGATTACAATGGTGGGGCCGGGCCAGTAGATTAATGTCTACCCCTGATAAAGCTGACACTTCCTTTATTCTAACGTGACTCAATGAGTTGCACATAGAACCACATTTCAAAACAGGATATCCCTGTCTCTTTTTTTTGTGAAGCATCCATTATTGTCTTTCTGCAACTGCACTCGATCTCAACTAAATCACATTAAAATAATCAGATTATAATTTTCCATGTGCATTACATTTGAACGTTTTAATGAGATTAAATAGAGTTTGATCATAACTTACATTTGATTAAGCTGGAGCCTTGGATACCCATGACCTTAAACAACCGGCAAAGACTACAAAGGAAAAAGCCTTTGGGAACAAGTGAAAGCCGAGGGATTGGCTCCCGTGCAACACCAGACTGCACCAGGTCTGGATTATGGACTATAAACGGCTAAATAAGTATGTTACCGATCCTCTGGGACTGAGGGCAGGAAGAGAGGAAGAATCAAACAATGGTGCAAACAAGGTTAAAGAAAACTGACTACATTTCCGGGGTTAGCTTAGCAACTTATTTCTGTTTGTGTCTAACAGTTTGACCTAAGAAATAAAATCAATATACGTGCCGGAATTTAAAATGAATACACTGTTTTTTTTGAAACTGTTTTATTCTGAAACCGGATGTTCACACACTTGACTTCCGGTTTCTCGAGTATTGTCTCCATCTTCCGGCTCCACAGAGTTTCTTTGTTTATAGCCGTTAGCATGTATCAAACAGTATGTTATGAATGAGAATATGAGGACAGTGACTTGTTGCGTTACATAATCAAACACACAAAGTCTAATGCTCCTTATTGACGTTATTAATCTCTCGCGGGAGACGATCTATGCCACATCACCATAGAGAGGCGAAGTCCCTCCCCTTCCGTGGACCTCCATGGGACCTTATTTCGGAAAAAGTATGTATTGAAGTCAAAGGAGAGAGAAAGATTATCTTTCGATCCGTTTGAATTGTGCCACGAATTACACATATGATGTTTGTCAATTTAAAAGATAATTTTGCAAGTCAAAAAAATTAAATGTATCGTAAAACTGTGAAGTAACACTTTGTTTGTGTGAAACAATGAACTACATCTCTGGTCTCGCACGCGTCACCACACACCCAGACGGCCGTCACGTTGGCACATTTCACCTCTTTCTTTCAGAATGAGGCGAAAAGTATTAAAAGAGGTGAAAATCACTACAAGTCTGGGCATGTTGAGAGCTGCACATACACACAAGGGGAGTTAGTCGTTCCTAAGAGCCAGCATGCGGGACCGGGACTCTGGGGTTTGTAGTCTTTCTAGTTGCGTATTTTTCATAGTCTTTTTTCAACAGTTTTACGACAAACTGTGACTTTTTTGACATGGAAATTATTTTTTAAGATTGACAAACATCATATGTGTAATTCGTGGCACAATTCAAACGGGATCGAAAGATAATCTTTCTCTCCCCATTGACTTCATACTTACTTTTTCCCGAAATAAGGTCCTATGGGGCGGAAGTAGAAGGGCGGGACTTCGCCTCTCTATTAAGCCAAAGAGGAAGACCCACCCCGTTGACGCTAAGCCAATGGGAGAAGACTATAGATGATAATATGGGAAGCCAACAGGAAGTCTGTCTCTTTTCCAGCCGCCCATCACGGAGACGGAGAGAGAGCACACTCGGGCCCGAGTCACTTACTGCAAATTCATTGTATCATTGTACTATTGTTTTATTAAACACTGTTAACTTGTAAATAAGCTTCCTGGACTCTTACACAATTGTTTCTTAGTTGCGTGATTTCCTTGAGGGATTGTGCTTGTGAAACTTTACATGGTTCCTCTTGAATGTGGAGTAACCTCTTTTGTGTTATGAGTCAGCTCATCACATGTCGCCAAACTGCAGGTCCTATCCTGTTTCACAAGCACCTTGTCTTTAAACAAATATCATTGTCATCTCTGCCAGACGGTTATCAGGAACAAAACCACCGGCCTTCTCTGCCAAACAAAAGAGTCTAAATGTGCTTCGAATAGTTTGAAGCTTCAGTTTGCTCAGTGTGTCGAGTACATGAAAGGTACCATTTACATAAAGGCTCTCTGTGTGCTTTGGCCATTATAGGCAATACTCGTGTCAGTTTATATCTTCCCCTTAATGCCTGTAAAGAGTTAAACTCACTGCCATAGTCCGAAGCTATACTACTGTTGGAAAAATGACTAACATTATGGATTAGCTGTGTCCAAGCAGCATTATATCCGGGTAAGCTGCCGTTAATGGATGTTGGAAAACAGCAGCAGCAAAGCACTTTAATGGCAGCAGCTGCATCTGTCTTTGGAGAACACCCATTTTGCATTACTTAGGCATAACTTGTGTCAGAGAAAGGAAATAAAGCCGGCCGTTTGAACCCTTCGGCTCTCTTTCAAAGGCTTTGATGAAATCTGTTGAACAAGCCGTTAATATATATCTTTTGTGTGGTCTGACTTTAAGAACACGAAGCAGGTAAACAGTGCTTTCTGAAGTATTGCTACAGGCCTTTGTCAACTACATCTGCTGCCATGGATACTTAATACTGTATCATGTATTAACCTCTGCAAACAAAGGTTTTTTTTAAATGGTATTTTAGGTCAATTTCGTCATGCATTGACGCTTGAAAAGTGATTATTAGGGACATGTGATATATAACCTCAAACCTTTGTATTTTGCGGGTGTATTTCTGCATTGTATTATTCACGATGTAAGCTATAATCTTTCCTTTTTTCTAATTAAAAAACATCAACTCCTGTGGATGTTTTAACTTCTAAAATGCTCTGATGTCCATATAAGGGAAAACGGTATCACAGAAATGCTGATATTTTGGGACTGTTAGCTTGTTTATCTCGTACACATTTTCAGAAGACAATAGATGAATGTAAGTTTCATTTCTGTTTACCAGGTCTGCGTAGGATGCATTTAGCCTGGCTCAGCACAAAGCATGCTTGGTTGCAAGTAGCTAACACATGTGGAAACAGAAAATGAGTCATTGTGGCTTACCTCACTACTTTTTGACCAGATGCATTCAGTTACTACATCTCAGTAATGCTGTCCTTAAGTAGCACTCTTCAAGCTGAGGAAGGTGTTATTTTGGGCAGGCGGGTATCATTGTAAAAGGTAGAGCACATGGCGACTTAAATAGTGAATTCTTCATTCTTTTCAACTAATCTTATATGTATATATAAAGTCAAGGTAGAAGAAAACAAAGTTAGTTGAATGTATATCAAGATGGCAATTTAACAATGTGATTCATATTAAAGTCAACGGTTTTCATAAAGAGAATGTTATATATATCTCACTGTACTGTTATTTTAAACATGTATACTTGGGCATGAGTTGTTGTATTTTGAGTATTTTCAATCATTTCAAAACAAATTGAAACTGTTAGAGATAGTGTGACGGTCCCTCTAAGGACAGAACAGATATCTGTGTCGACATGAATGGCGACAGAGTGGTTATATTACAGATCTGATGAGATGCCCCCATTATTAGCAGAATCCATTTGTAGCTCAAGATTTCCCATTTGGGATGTACTGAATTGACTGACCTTGAAATGTGAGGAAGGCTGAGAGATCTTTAAAATCACCTGCAGCCTTCAAGACTAAACGCAGGACTTCATTCATCACATTTCTTCAGCTACTCTGCAACTAAAGCAGCTGCTTTTAAACATAGTTGTAGGGTTGCACAATAATCTGAAATGTTACAGAAATCACGAAAATGGACTAATGCAATATCTTAAATCACTGTAAGCGCAGTATTAGTAAAGGCTGAATGAAGTAAAACCTTGTTTGGTAGGACCCTCAATAAAATCACACCAAGGTCATATTATATTTTCCCAATGATAATGTGAATGATGTCTTAAACATTATCATTCCCTTTAATATCGCTATTTGCATCATCAGTAAAAATACTGCAACTGGGTGCTTTTTCCAAATTGTGTATCCCTTCACACTTCAGTTGTGTACAACCATCAAAAAAAAAATAAACCTGACTTGACTATTTGTTTCTTGATCACATGGGGATAACACTCTGGGTATGGATGGATGTTATTACTCATCCCTCTTCCTCTCCAGCGCTCTAGAAACAGTTAGTCAGCCACTGTCTGGAACAGTATTGAGTAGAGGGTTCAGTAGAGGATAAGGTTGGATAAATACATGAGAATGGGCGGAGAAAACGTCCTGTATGCAGAAAGCTCACAGGTTTGATTTAATCAACAGGTGAGTGCACATCATGTGACCATCAAACTGAGCCAGAAACTTACTCACTAAGCTGGAGGAGATGTCTAAATACAAGCAATCTGCATGAAGCTGGGAGAAATGATTGGCTGTGTCCTAATGGCAAAATGACCGAATAGATGATAATTTTGTCAATAAATACTTTGAATTGCTGTATTCAAATTGGACCGTATTTGTAAATGCAACAGATAAGATGTGTTTACAATCAAACAGGCTTTACCTTTAATCAAATGCAGAGAACTGAGTCATTGTAACGTCCCTTATCTTTATCTGAGACAATCAGAAGAGATGCTCTGTACGTACACACTGTTCTGTATAAGGATATTAGTATCACAAGCTACTAACCGTGCAGGGCAGGGACTAGATCCAGTAACACATAGATAAGCAGCCTTGGTGAGTCAAAAGGAAAATAACGCAGTCGTTATCATGACTACAACCTTGTAGGCTGGACTGAAAGATATAAATGCCAAAAAACATATTAATCCAAGATCATTTATTGGATTCAGGTGGTTTGTGAAGGAACAACTGAGTCAAACTACCAAAACAAGACAATCATTTCCATATTTTCCATATTTTCCATATCAAATCTTATTAAAGTTAGGCTGTAATCAAAAAGGCCACTCATCCAAAGTGTGGTCTGGATTTTTTCCTTATAAATATAGCAGTGCTGACACATCTGTGCAGCTGGAAAATGTTGCTCATGCGAGTAAAAACTGTATCTTGGATAGCACATTAGGCATCAGAAATAGAAAGAGAGGACAGGCTGTGAAAGAGCTGCATTAGATTAGTTATCAGAAATAAAAAGGCAGTAAACATGAACACTAAAACACCATTCAGAAGATATTCTCTGTTATCTCCTACAAATATTGGATTAACATCTTCCGGTGTTTGTGTTGGTTTCTAAGGTTTCATTGACACTTTGTGTAGTAAACTCTGTGTGTTTACACTCACCAGGGCAACCTAACTAATGATTAGTTTCATCGCTGATTCATTTGTTGGTAACATAAATGGATCTATTGTTTAGTCTAAAAACAAAACATCTAATTTTAAGTAATGCAAACCACAACTTACACCAACTCAATATGACTTCAATTTAACTTTAAAAACAGATTAAAAGGACACAAAAATGTAGTAAAAAGATCATTTGAGAAGCCGAAACTATTGGGTATAGCATCAAAATATAGTTAAAGTACCAAATGTAAAAGTAGTCATTGTTCAGATTGGTCCATTTCAGAATAATATATATGATATGTTTTATAATGATTGATCATGAAAGTGTTCTCAAAGCTGGTAAAGGTGCAGCTAGTTTGAATGACTTTGTATACTGCAGGGTAGCTTGTGATTTACTCCAGGTGGAACTACAGTCTGATTTAACACTTGATTATATTTCACATCATTAATCCAATTCTGTAAAGTAACTAAAGGTACTAAGTCAATGTAGTGGAGTCAAATTAAACGATTCACCTCTGAATTGTAGTGAGGTAGAAGCACAAAGTAGTAGCATAACAAGGAAATACTCAAGTTAAAGTATCAACATTGTACTCAAGCACAGTACTTGAGTAAATGTACTTAGTTAAATCACACTTTGATGTACAAAGTTACTCACTCGGTTTGCTTTGATGGTCGCCAGTTTCTCCTTAAAAGTCCTGCCAGAAACTCTGCTGCTTTCAGCCGTCCTTCGTCACCCAAACAATGGCGGAAAAGTTGAATACATCCATACGACGTCTCATGTTTTTCCTGCGGCTGGAAATAAAGAAACGTCGTGGTGTTTTTGTATGTTTTATTGTTTTGTTGCTGCTCCGTTTTTCACTCCGCCGCCGACTGAAGAAACTCCTTAAAGAGAACCGTGCTCTTCGCTAACGGTTTCAACGGTTATGAGTATGACGTTGCGTGGGAGGGGCGAGACACACACACACACACACACACACACACACACACACACACACACACACACACACACACACACACACACACACACACACACACACACACACACACACACACACACACACACACACACACACACACACACACACACACACACACACACACACACACACACACACACACACACACACACTCCATCATGAAGTTGAGTGAGTTTGAACACCTATGTGAACTACAGGTGTAGAGGGTAATAAAAACCTACATTAAACTCATAGATGTTTGCGAATTGTAATGTATGTTTATATATGTATATACTTTATATACAGTATATTCACCGGATCAGAATTTAACTCATGTAATTGTTGTCATTTCTATTCATACTGTTGATACATGTCAATTCTTATTTTATTGTATTTTATTTGTATTCTTTACTATCACTGTGTATATTCTTATGTGTACTATCTGTGTTTCTTTCTTCTGTTGCTGCCATTAAACCTGCATTTCCCTGTAGGGATCAAGGTCAATCTTATCTTGTCTTATCTTATATTATGAATGTTATATATAACCAATGTCTTTATATATCTGTTGCGTCTGAAATGGTTCAATTGGTCAAATGTATTCTTCAGTATTTTCTCTATATTGTGTTTGATTTAGATACTCCAGTGTTAAATGTCTTTTCTACTGTGAATATTTTACATTTGTATCTTATTTGATGTTTAATGCTTGACTACAGTGCTGCTGTGACTATGAAACTCCTCAAGTTGTTTACTTAAGATAAGATAAGATGGAACTTTATTTATCTCCTTGGGGAAATTCAGGCATTTATTTAGATAAAGATACTTGTTTTAAAAAAAAAAAAGTCTATAGGGACCAGTTATACCTGTTGCTGCTCAGTGAGAGTGTAAGAAAGATGGCAAATTATTGAGACAGAGTGGTGCAACTGGTTAGGGAAGGAGGTCTTGTTTAGCTGGTTTTAATGCAAACAGCAAAAATCGCTTTACATGTCGCTGCAGATCATACTTGTGCTCCACTCCCATTGTGTGTGTGTTGTGTGTGAGTGTATGGTGATGGGTGTGGGGTCTCCGAACAGCAGGGGCCAGTCCCCAGGCTGGGCTCTTTTAATGACCAAGGCCAAGACAAAAGGGGTCCTCAGTGTGCAGGACTGGCGGCCCCACATCCCTCTGAGGAACAGACACACAGCTGGTCTACCCGTGGAAACAATGGACACCAGCCTGTGCTCATAAAAATAATCCCTAGTATCACTCACGATGAACTGTGCATGCACACACTCTGAAGTCTCACTGGAAGTTGGGTTTACACTGTTGGACAAAGCAGAAAGATCACACTGGTGTTCAGTTGATTGTACAAATATGACGTGGTATGAGTGCAACAATCTCTATGAAAGAAAGAAAACACTAGTTGCATAACAAAATATTAAAGCAGTGAAAACGTCTCCTATAGTAACCAAACAGCGGCAAAAAATGCATTATTTCCTTCAGTTTTTCAAATCTACAGTGCCCAACACCATCAAGACATATTGAACCTTTAGACATATAAATTATATATTTGTGAATTTATTTTATTTAGTCATTACAACCGCTGGTCTTCGGCTGCGTGCCACAAGATACGAAAGTCAGAAAATGATATGAAACAAGCATTACTTTTTGGTTTAATGACATACATGCCAAATGCTAATTCAGTACTGAAAGTGGTAAAAGAAAACCACACTAGACTACAGAAGCAGGCTGATGCATTTGTCCCTCTTAGGTTGCCATACATTTACAACATTTCCGTGATCATCTGCTGGCAGAATGAATCAATACATACTGTTTAATATTTCAAGGATTATTAATGATATAATGAATCACCATCACAACCTAATGACCCTCTCCTCAATAAAACATGATTCCAGTTACCCTCATTAGCTCATAGTACTCCTGAATGTATGGAGTGGTGAAGTGGTGACATGGTTTTGAATATTGCGGAATATAAAATCTGTGGCAAACACATGTTAATGATCCTTACATGCTATGTTCAGCAGGATAACCTTAACACATTAACTCCACTTTATGATTTTTGAAGTAAAAAGCTAACGTTAAACTATGGCACGGTCATATGACTTCAAGTCACCACTGCTAAGCTAAAGGGGGCTAATGTTTGGCATGATGACGTTCAGTATTGGCGTTTTTACGACTAAGCTTCAGACAGTTACCAGTCGGAAATGTACTGATGTAACATCTTGTATAAACCACATGTCAGGCATCTAATGATAAACACGTTAAAAAAGGCGTGGACTTTAAGACAAGGGAAGTGAAGGCTAACTAATTTTGAGGTATTAGGACTCCTGCAACACCCTATTACCTCCAGGCGCTAACTGCCTAATTCATCTCACAGATTAATGTCAAACACATGAACACACACATGCATATGGTCCACACCCTGCTGTGTGTTACAGGGTTAATGGCTCCTTGTACATGAGAGCCCTCCACCAATCACTATGTCATCAGATCAGAGAGCAGGGTGCTAATCTTGGCGGTAAAACAGGACGGGATAGGATGACCGGCGGGTGTGAGGGAGTCCGCAGACAGCCAGGACTCAGGTGTCTCCCCCCCTCCACCTCATAGTCTCAGGTGCTCAGTGAGGCGTTGTTTGCTGTGTGTGTGGTGTGTGTGTGGCGTGTGTGTGTGTGTGTGGTGTGTGTGTGTGTCGTGTGTGCGTGTGTGTGTGTGTGTGCGTGTGTGTGTGTGTGTGTGTGTGTGTGTGTGTGTGTGTGTGTGATCACCCAAGGGTGTCTGCAGAGCACATGCTGCCACCCAGCTGCTCCTGTATCAGGTGTAATCCAAGTGGACTAACACACACTGCTGTTAATGAGGGGCAGGATGAGAGGGGAATAAAAGAGGCGCTGCACACCAGAAGCTTCGATCAAGAACTGATGAGACAAGTAATGGCGGGGATTTGAAAGAGTATCGAGATTACTCACTTTAAGATGGCTCCCATTGACTTTGCTTAAAACTACAGTGTTGTACTGAGAACTAAATATTGGATTCAACATGGAACAAATGATGTGAGCAGGGCTGATGATTAGCATAATAAGACTGGACTGCAGGAGACATAATAAGGATGTTTTTAGCTACTCAGACTTCCCAAATTAAAACTTTATTTACTGCCACAGCTCGATAAAATGCATTCAGAAAAGTGCCTTTCATATATGCATTTTGGCTGAAACACTACAAACAATCAATAAAGAATATTTTAAAACAGCAGGCAGAAATGTTTAAAATATTTAACTCCAGACATCTTTAACTTCCAGGGTCACTCATGATGTGTTCAGTTTGATTTCATCCAAAGATCTGGGAAAGGATGCTTCATTTTTTTCATTTTAGGTATAGGCATATTATTTTTATTGCACGTTATGGACAACTGTTCTTTAAATGTTGTCATTTCTACAAGACTTTTGCAGCTTTGGTTCTTGTTCATCTGTATATTTAAGGAGCACGATGCTCGGAAGCCTCCTCGATGGTGTGTGTGATTACAGCCTGCAGGGTAACTGAGCCAAGACCCAAAACACAATGCATGTTTCCACT
Organism: Trematomus loennbergii; assembly: GCA_012861695.1. Taxonomy (NCBI): domain Eukaryota; kingdom Metazoa; phylum Chordata; class Actinopteri; order Perciformes; family Nototheniidae; genus Trematomus; species Trematomus loennbergii. The sequence continues at coordinate 1,689,121 of JAAOOA010000044.1, forward strand.
CCCAGGAACACACACACACACACACACCACACACACACACACACCACACACACACACACACACACACAAACACACACACACACACACACACACACACACCACACACACACACACACACACACACACACACACACACACACACACACCACACACACACACACACACACACACAGGTTCCCGTTATCCGTAGATTCAGAAACAGGAAATGATACAACATGAGTTGGAATAAAAATCAACTGCAGGTGTTGTAATTTTTATTTGCAATGATTAAAACGGTTGATACGGTCAGAAACATCACACACACACACACCACACACACACACACACACACACACACACACGCACACACGCACGCACGCAAGCACGCACGCACACACACACACACACGCACACACACACACACACACACACACACACACACACACACACACACACACACACACACACACACACACGCACACACACACACACATGTATCCTATATCCTCTCATAGAGTAAACTGACTCATTTTCAAATATGTCTTTAAATAATAATAAATTGAGAAAACATTTGCTCACTATTTGCAGTTTGAGATCCTTAAAAAAAACGTGTTGACCAGTGTGTAAAGCAGAGGTGTGTCCAGCTACAGATGCTGTGTAGAACACTCTTTGTTTACAAAATAAAAGCTTATTGTGACAACATGAGATAAGAAAAGTTAAACCTCAGCGCGGCGACATATCTCAGAGCTGACGTACAGATGACAGACGGGTGGTTTCCTGTCTTTATAAAACAATGTTGAGAATGACAGCTGTCAGCATGAAGGATTGTGTGCCACCCCCCCCCCCCCCCCCTCTCAGGAGGAAACTAAGATGTAAGCAGCTTAGAAATGACTCTCGCTATTTATACGCTGCATGTACACATTCTGAACATACTAATCTTTGTGAAGCGTGTCCTGACCTAAAGTAGCACACAGTGACATAACGCCATGGCATTACATTTCCTATGTTGGTTAAATACATGTTTTGGTACCACTTTACAATAAGACTGCCCTTATAAAGGGTTTACGAATAGTTTGTAATTTGTTTATTAATTAGGTTGTGAACACTTAATAAATCCTTAATAAGCTTTTATAAGACATGAGATAAACAGGGCAACTGTGACCGGTTGCTTGCCAAATAGTGAGCCCACATTTATCTGAACTGCTAAGCCTTATTAGAAACGGTAGTAACTCATTAATAAATGGGAATGTGTTTTACACTTTACAATAAGGCTCCCTTTTGGCAGTTACAAATGTTAGTAACTCATAAATAAATGGTCATAAAGAGATGCCAAGAAACATCAAGATGGATGGGGGGGGAATCAACTCAGTGAACAACAGATACCAAGGATGCTGGCTGATGAAGAAGATGAAGTAAGCTAGGTAGCCAATATAAAGCTTCGTCATCTTGCCAAATAGTGAGCCTGTGTTGATGTATGAAAACTATGTTAGAACTGGTTTATAAATGGTTCTTAATGATTGATAAAGTGTTTACAACCTAATTAATAACCTAATTATAAAACCTTTATGAATCCTTTATAAGTCTTATTGTAAAGTGGTACCCATTTTTTAAACGTTAGATGAGGTATATGAAGCACAAGGTGTTTAATATTAAAGAAACAAGAGATTACTCAGCTCTACGATACTGTCCTCTGTCTTTCTTTACTGCTTTGTGTCCAGATGCATGAACCTGTCGTAGTGTTTCGTTTCATAGTGTCGTCCTAGTTGTATTCTTTCATTACAGCCACACATTCTCCGCACACAGGACAAACATTTATTTTATTTATATCCCCGAACATATATTCTGCTTCCCTCCTGCCTTGGAAATCGCTGTTTTCAAAGTCCACCTTTCGTTTAGCCATTTTTCGGAGAGAGGGATAGATGTATTTTTACCATAGGTGACTGGCTCACTAAGGCTGCTAATGAGTGAGTGGATCAAAAGCTTGCGCTCGCGGGCCCTCAATTGACATGCCAACGCACTGGCATTGCATTGTGGGATTTGTAGTATTAGTAGTGCGTGCAATATACCGGCAGGTCAGATCTAATAGTAATTAAATGATCCTGCGGGCCAAAGATGGTTCCACCGCGGGCCGGATTTGGCCCCGGGGCCTTGAGTTTGACATGTATGTTCTAAAGGAAGTTTTAATAATGTGAATTGTAAACACAGGAAACAAAGCGTCACAACGAGCGATTCAGGTCACATTAAACCACAACAAACCGCCGTTGTGAGGACATCCAAGTTTATGATGGGACATTCCTGAGTGTTCTAAGCAGCAGGAACAATGTTATTCTAGGTCAGCCTGCAGAGAGTCCTCTATATCAACCAGGACATCTTTATGGTCAAAGAAACACACCCCCCCCCCCCCACACACACACACACACACACACACACCACACACACACCACACACACACACACACACACACACACAAACACACACACACACACACACACACACACACACAACACACCACACACACACACACACACACACATTTGATCACGCATGCAGCCGTGCAATAGGAGCTTGTATTATATGTATTTTTAAGTTAAAAAAAGGCAAAAACTTCGAAATATTTTCACTTTAGTTAAATCAGAGGAACATGTCTTGATGACAAAGCTTAGTCAGAATTTTGTTTTGAAACCATTTTACATTTTTAATAGCGGCACATAATGACACCAGATGCTAACATTTAAATAAAACACACATAATTCAAATTAAATAGTGTTCATTCACTTTTCTTGTGAAGAACATATGTGTGAAACCACCCATGTTATTTTTGTGCAATGAAAAAAAAACCTTTACTCCAACGTTAATGCTGTACATCTTGATTATTGGAAACAATACACTATAATGGAGGATTTAACTATAAAATAAAGAAGACATGGCTTCAATGAAATACAGGTTCAATGTCAAACAGATAAACACACAAACACATTGTGAAGTGTAACCAAGCCAACTAATATATTAAAAAAGATATTCAGATCTCAAGTGCTTATTGTAGGGTTGTTGTTTTGGATTACATTAAAAAAATGCACATTCGTCTCTGCATCGAAACCCTATGAATAGTGCATGTGGGAGAAAAAGAGACACATGCAAAATTCAATGAACCCTGTGAGGAAAGTTATGGTTTCAAGATAAACCCCAAAGTCCTTGTTTGCTTTTCTTCTGCAGAAACTCCAGTTGGATGTAAGAGGAGAGGGGGGGGCTTGAAATTCTTTGTCATTTGTCCCTCTCTGAGCAACAATAAAAGCTTTGTAGCTCTTTGCCCAGATCCTGGCAGCGATGTCCTTGTGTCCTGTGACTTTGGTCCCGTCTGTTCGCTCCTCAAACACAATCCCAGCCCTCTGTCGCTGCGAGCGGCGCGGGAACATCAGAGGAATGTGTGACCAAAGCGGCTGATAAAACATATCACTGATCAGAGCGGACGGTTGGAAAGTAAACACAAACTTGACCTGCATCTACTGGCCCATGAACCATACACTCTCTGTTATTCATTAAGTGCAGGTACCTGTAAACGCTCTGCACAAACACACAGGTGTCTTTCAATTATTAAGAGACCTCTAATCAGGTTATAAAGTGGTGACATATTTGTGTAGATATCGCAAGGGCTCCCTTTACAAGAAGCAGGGATTTTCACAAAGGTTGCCAAAAATAAGATACATCTGTAGAAAACAAAACAGGTGTTTGCTACAGATCTTTGCTAATTCACCACTTTGAAGCGTAAGTGCTATTGCCAGAGGTACAAAGCTAAAATTAGGGTAAAACTAACTACAGCATAGTCACATGACTTCATAATAGTAAGTTCAGTCAGACACAACTCACGTGTTTCTTAATATGTTTATTATAGCAGCATATAGTTTGAGTTTGGCGTCTAGGCTCGGCCTCATCACTCCACAGATTTACAAAGAACATTGAGTGATGATTAGATAACTATCCCCCGAGCCTACGGGTGGTGGTGGGGTGAAGCTGGGGTGAAAGCTGGGGTGGAAGGGGTGGAAGCTGGGGGTGGTGGTGAGGTGGAAGCTGGGGTGGAAGCTGGGGTGGAAGCTGGGGTGAAAGCTGGGGTGGAAGCTGTGTGGAAGCTGGGGGTGGTGAGGTGGAAGCTGGGGTGGACGCTGGGGTGGAAGCTGGGGTGGAAGCTGGGTGGTGGTGGGGGCAGGCGAGCAGCAGCAACATGAAACACAGCAGCAGGAACATGAACGTAGCAATAGCAAGTGAACACAGCAGTGGCAGCATGAGCGAGGCAGAGGCAGGAAGACCTGGCAGCTTCAATAGAGCGGCATGTTTAGGAGAATGTGTTTGGTTGGTTGTAAAAGGGACGAGGTGCGTCACGTGTTAATGTATCATTGGTGCTCGAGTTGACTCCCTGAACTAGCTCGCAGGCTTCGCCCCATTTGTGCGGCTTTATATTTCTACTCATAGAAAATATAAATAACAAAGAATTAAACTATGGTATATTGTGAAAGGTTAAGATATCCAGCAGCAGTATACAGAGTATTTGTAATTAACTCCACCTTTACCAGCTATGATAGACACATCAATGCATCATCTGTAACCTCTTTCAAACGCTGATTCTCTAAAATACAGCTTCACATTAACAGATTGGGGAAGTGGACGGTTTTGCAGAACTTGGTTTGAAACGGCATTCATTTAAAGGGGACCTATCATGCAAAATGCACTTTTGTACGTCTTTTATACATGAATATGTGTCCCCGGTGTTCCAGGGAACTCACCAAGTGTCAGAAAACACAACCCTCTCTATTTTCCTCCATACCCAAATCTCTAAAAAAGGGGCTGCAACGGATCTGATAAAAACTGATCCAGATTTGAACACTGTCCTGACGTCAGGACGGTGGCACTACGGCTATTGGGCCAACTCCACCAATCAGGAGGAGACAGCCACGGCCATTGCCGTTCGAAAGCGCTGGAGACGCTGTAGTACATATGCCAGGCCTGTAGATGGTGCTGTTCTCACATAATCTGCCCTTGCAAAAACAGAGCTAACATTTTTCAAATTGAGCGAAATGAGGCATGGCTAAAATGCATGATCTGTTTGGTATTTTGAAAAAAAAAAGTATAAATATGCCTTATGGCCGTATGGTCCTACACTATATTATTCAAATATAGCATGATAGGTCCACTTTAAATGTCAGCATCCATCAAGTGATTCTTTAATATAAGTGAGTAATGGATGTGATTGTTCAGTTATAGTGTTCAAGTATAAAAACTGTGAAGGAGAAGACTTCACTGGGAAAGTGGAGATAATTAATAAACGAGGATTCGAAATGGAGAAGTTACTAGTAAAAGACTGAAAGGCACATGTGAGAGAAATGATCTTTATAATGAATTGCTAAAAAGGTCATTATTTAGAGTGGCTTAAAAATTGTGTCAATAATGTTAAGGTCGTATGTTTTATACATTCTTTTAAAGAGCAGATTGCCAGGTTGCTCTGATTGGCCGGCTCTGTTGTGATTGGTCAACTGCTTAGAGATGTCCTGCCCCTTAGCCTATCACATACAATGTGTTGGAGTACTAGCGAATAGAAGCGAGAGTTTACATAAGGCACTTTCCAGAGGTGTGGACTCGAGTCACATGACTTGGACTCGAGTCAGACTCGAGTTACCAATTTGATGACTTTGGACTCGACTTGACAAAATCACCAAACACTTGCGACTCGACTTGGACTTGAACACCAATGACTCGGGACTTGACTTGGACTTGAGCCTTCTGACTTGAGGTGACTTGATAATTTAATTCAGGGGTCTCCAACACGCCGATCGCGAGATGCCGCTTGAAGAGCAGACCCGTCGGGGAAAGCAGAATCTTCAGCCGCTGCAACTCTTGCTGAGAATCCATGCAGGCAGGGCGGGACTTTATTTTGCTGAGCCACCATGCGGCCAATCATATGCGAGGACACTAGGATCATACCATTATGTGAAAGAAGGGTGGGGGCAGACGCTCCAAAGACAGCAGGTGTAGTGGTACAGGCCAGCTACACAGAGCGACGGGGAGACAGATTTAAATGCAAGCGCGTCGGAAAAGTCAAGAAATTTGCGAAAACCGAAAAAAGGAGCAGCTCTGGCTGCATTTCAATGATATTGGAGAAAGCAAAGCTGAGTGCAGGATTTGTAAAATGAAAATAACCTTCAGAGCAGGGTTTTTTTTTGGTAACCACTCAGGATTTATTGCCAGAGGTGGGAGAAGTTCAGATCTTGTACTTGAGTAACAGTACCAGAGTGTAGGAATACTCGGTTACAATAAAAGATCCTGCATTCAAAATGTTACAAGTAAAAGTACAAAAGTATTATCATCAAAATATAGTTAAAGTACCACCTGCAGAGGGATCTAGATTCAGGTGTTCTTTTCCCCATAGAGACGCCTCGCTGCACATTATCCCTTGCATAAAGATAGATTGTGGGTCCCTTATAACATGTGTACACAGTGGAAATAAACATTCTGGTCACCTCAACATCAGGGATCTTATACATTAAACTCCTTCTGAATCAAACCGTCACGGTAGCCTTACCTTACTGATCCCTCTTACAATAGAAGAAAAACACGTTACTTTACCAGCAGAGAGAAAATGGATTATTAAATTATTAATGTGACTAATAAAGAGCAGTTTGATTATTAAGTATTATTCTGTTGATCGATGTCATTACATTTGTTGAAAAGCACATAAGGACTTGTTTAAGACTCGTTTTGTCAAAGTTTAGGACTTGGACTTGACTTGAACTTTCCCATCCTGACTTGAGACTTGACTTGGACTTGAGCGCAAAGACTTGAGACTTGACTCGGACTTGAGCGCAAAGACTTGAGACTTGACTCGGACTTGCAAAACAATGACTTGGTCCCACCTCTGGCACTTTCACACCGGAGTACTTTTCCCAGTATAGTTCCGATAGCTCTTGAAATGTTGCGTTCACACCAAAAAAATCCGGAGAACTTAGTTCAGAGAACTGTTCCCCCCTTTTTAGTCCCTGCTAGAGAGCTACTTTCATGGGAGAAAAAGGTTCCCATTTCTGATTGGCTGGGCGGATTGCAAACCACGCCCGTAAAACTCGGAAAGTTTTGTGAAGCCGCCATTGTATTTGCTGGCATTAGCATTATTAGCATTAGCATTAGCCCAGCGCACCAACGGAGAGAGAATAACTTATGGCAACACAAAAAAATCATGGGAGCGGTGGAGTGATGAGGAGGTGTCGGCGTTCTGGGGACTTCCGGCCGGGGACTTCGGGTGGCAGTATACGCCGTGAAGTTGTTTGCGGCCTGCCAGTAAACCCAAGCAGAAGAAGAAGAAGTGACAGCGGCTTCATTTGCCAATCCTCCCCCAGGGACTTATTCCGGTGTGAACGCGATCTGCTCTTTAGTTCATCAGAACTAAAGAGTTCATCATAACTAAGTACTGGAACTAAGTACGGCAAAGTACTTGGTGTGAAAGCGCCTATTGTGATGTCATTATGTTACAGAAGTAAACGAAGGAGGAGTTTCATGCAGGGGGGAGTGTGACTGCACCTGTTTATTTAACTGATGAAAAAAGGGCTATTTTGCATGATTTCTTAACCAAATAAGATGAATAATGTGAGGCTAATAAGCTTGAACATGCATCACAGTAATAATGTATCAGTTTAGAGTGATAGAGCATCTAGTAGGAGTTCAGTATCTCTCAGTGGACATGCTCATGTGTGTGTATCAGTGTGGAGATTAATACAGAAGGCCAACATGTGAGGCAGAAGCGTGTTTACAGAGTTAGTGTTAATGATTAGCTCTGACAGCAGCTCCACTGTAGATGTGCACAGGATGTCCTTCCAGTGTAAATAATGTAGCAGCTTTCATATCTTTTGATAGAGAAACTCATCTCACAGTAACGTTTGTTCTTCTAGCATCATGTGTTCAGCACAGAAAACAAAACTTTGTTTCCAGACAGTGTGATGTCAGTTTCATATCTCTTTAGGTCATGGGACATGATCAGATGCCTCGGGTGTGTGTGACTTCCCGTGACTTTAGCATTGCTTGAGTAATAGTGTGTGTGTGTGTGTGTGTGTGTGTGTGTGTGTCTCATCACACTTTGTCACACGTATCCCTCTAGAGTGCTCGTCCAGAACAGAAAAGGCAGAAATGAAGACAAAAATAGTTAATAGATTTCTTTTCTTTTCCATTCAGACACCTGACAGCAGATGTCTGTTTGAACAAATTAATAAACCACACTTTTTCCAAATGCAGCACACAAGCTCTCTGACTCGCCTGTTTCTATTTCTGTCTCTCCCTTATATTTGATACATGACGTCTTTCCATTAGAGGGACCCTATTATGTTTTTGTGGTTGTCTCTTTCCTGTAGAGTGCTGTAGAGGTTAAGTGCATGTCAATGGTCTGCAAAGGCTAAAATCCCAAAGGTCCCTCCAGACACAGTTTCTCCCCCCTGTCTGAAACACCTCCATTGGACTACTTTAAATAACCTGATTACTTTCCATTACTTTTGGACTTCAATATCAAATGCTAATGTTTATTAAGACAACAGAACAATGTTACATCAGAAAAGAAAAATGCATATTGATAGGAAAACCTGCCTTTCATTAAACACATGAAGGCAGTATAGCCTATAAACCAACAATGAAACACATGAGCACATACTACTGAATTAAAAAGGCAAAGATTAACCAAAGAAAGTGAAAACCATAAAGCAGATTCAGGCAGTAGGCGTATAGATTCACACTTAAAGGTGGGGTGGGTAATTTTGGAGAAACCAGCTCAAGTGCGCTAGAATTTGAAAATACACAGCCGGAACAAATCTGCCACTTCGTTACAGAGCCCTCCTCCAACACACACGAACGCGCACATGACCAATGAGGGCACGAGATAAGTTTGTGCACAGATGGAAGGCTGACAGGCAGGTAGGCATCCAGTTATTTTAGCCGGGCCGGCTCAGATGATTGGTCGTGCTTTTTACAGTACTACGGCTTCCACAGATGAATTTTCTTTATGGATTTTTTGTCAAAGCACTTAAGATATTCATTGCTATCGGGATGTTAAGAGCATTCCATGGAATATAACAAAAAGTGTATCTCAAGCCGTTTCTCAAACTTACCTACCCCACCTTTAAAGGGACCTATCATGCAAAATGCACTTTTGTACGTCTTTTAGACATGAATATGTGTCCCCGGTGTGTCAGGGAACTCACCAAGTGTCAGACAACACAACCCTCTCTCTTTTCCTCCATACCCAAATCTCTAAAAACGGGGCTGCAACGCAAGATCTCGCACGTGAAGTGGATGATCTCGCAGGCTTGTCCACCCCACCCCAAGGCCTGCCTTCCAAAGCTGGGATGTCTGCAGAGGAGCTACAGCTGACTCTGCGCATCAGGGAGGTAGAGCTGAGACACAAGGAGTTGGAGGTGGAAGCCATGCACATAAGGTAAAAGCTCTGGAGATAGAGCGGGGAGCCGCTCTAACATCCAGTCCATCACCTACCCATAGACCACACACAACTCCCCATGACAGTTTTTGGTGTAAGGGGGCACATTACATGAGTCCGTTAGAGTTTTTCCAGTTCATTAGAGTTCTTATGAGTCCGTTAGTCTGTTAGAGTCCTTCGAGTCCGTTAGAGTCCTTCGAGTCCGTTAGAGTCCTTATGAGTCCGTTAGTCCTTCAGAGTCCTTAAGAGTCCTTATGAGTCCTTAAGTCCTTAAGAGTCCTTATGAGTCCTTATGAGTCCGTTAGTCCTTAAGAGTCCTTATGAGTCCGTTAGTCCTTTGTCCTTTAGAGTCCTTAAGAGTCCTTATGAGTCCGTTAGTCCTTAAGAGTCCTTTAGAGTCCTTCAGAGTCCGTCTTTAGAATTTTTTGAAACCGTATATGAGTCAAACATTTCTTTAGGGGGAAATGTTTGATTTTTAGTTGGGGGGTGTTACGACCCTGGGTCGTTAGGTCATTTGTGTGTATATTTTTCCCTCCTCCTGTGTCTGTGAGTGTGTGTGTGTGTGTGAGTGAGCAAGCAGGTGGTGCCCGTTAGCTGATTAGCTACCTTCTGCATGCTGATTGGTCCACCTGAGGAGACGGGAGCATATTAAGCTGCAGCCGTGCAGTTCCTCGGCCGCTCTCTCTGACTCGACTTCTCCTACTCCCAACACTGTTGCGCATTTGTATCTGTCCTGTTGTGCTGTGTTCGCACTTTGACCGTGTACCTGAGTGGGAAAAGTGGGGAGAGTGCAACATTGTGCTGCGCCTAGGTTCCCATAGATCTGGGCGTAACATAATGACGCCCAGATCTAATCAACGAGCTGATACAGATTTGAAATTGTTCTGAAGTCAGAAACGGGGAGCTCCGCCTATATGGGCAACTCTCCACCTATCAGGGGAATGGGGGGTTGGGCCACGGCTACGGCCATTGCCGCTCGAAAGCGCTGGAGACGCTGTAGTACATATGCCAGGCCTGTAGTGGTGCTGTAGTCTGCCACAAAAGCAGCGAAGAAGACTTCTCACAGAATCAGCCCTTGCAAAAACAGGGCTGGAAAAGAGCAAATAGAGCAAAATGAGGCATGGCTAAAATGCATGATCTGTTTGGTATTTTGAAAAAAAAACGTCACAGACATGTTTTATATAGGTATGGCCCTACAATATATTATTCAAATATAGCATGATAGGTCCACTTTAAATTATTAGCCTACAGAACAGTAGAAAATAAATCAGATTATTTCACAACAAACACTATATGCTATTTTTTAAGGTTTTTAGAAACATCCGTCTGTAATCCTGCTAGTTATCCCCAATTTTGAATAATCCCGTTACATGTAATCCGTTACTCCCCGAGCCTGCAGACAATATGAAGCATCATTAAACTGGCAGCTCTCAGTGACTCATCCTCTCAGATCCTGTATAATCCCACAGGAAAGGCGTTGAGTAAACGATGCTTCGTCTCATATTACACAGACACAAAGACTGAGATTAGAAGAGACAACACGATGCGTCACGCCTCGTGAGTCAGACTGTTATAGTTTACTTTAACCTGCTGTAATGATAACAGATTACCCTGCTGTAATGACAGATTCACAAACAGACAAGTGATATTTATTCATCATAAAGTGTCATCATAAAGTGAATTACAGAGGCTATCTGGAAATAAAAAAGGTCTTTGATACAACACCGATCTGGGACATCAATCAACTTAGTGAAATGTAATAAAGTACATTTACTCACTTTAATTTTCACATATTTGTACTTTACTTCAGTATTCACATTTTATGATACATTAACTTCTACTTCACTTCAGTTTACGGGCAAATATTGTACTTTTTACTCCGTTACATTTATTTAACCTTTGTTACCTTCCCGAACACAGTGACATCACTATGTAACACTCAAGCTTCTATTGGCTAGCGCTCCAACACATTGTATGTGATAGGCTAAAGGGCGGGACATCTCTAAGTGGTTGAATGACCAATCACAACAGAGCTGGCCAGCTGACCAACTTGAAGTCTTTTTTAGATCGTGGCAAAAACCTTTCTGTTTACTGATGTTTGTTTTGTGTGTTAAAGGTCTCCTATTATACTGTTTTTCATCAATATATTAAAGGTCTCAGATATATACAAACATGTCTCTGAAGTGTTTGGCTCCAAATACCAAACAGATCATTGCAGCATCCCATAATCCCTCTGTTTCAGCCCTGTTTCAAAAGTGCTGATTCTCTGTCTGTTACTTAGATGAAAATAAGGAGCCCTCCCCACGCCAGAGTCCTGCACGGGTCTGATTTTCAAGACCCACTCCCGCCCCGCACCCGCGACGTGCAATACCGAACCCGCCCCGCCATCCGCACATATTGATAATTAGTTCCGCAAACCGACCCGACCCGTCGGCACAAGATCCGCAAACCGACCCGAACCCGCATATCCTATGAGCAGTGAAAACATGCAATTATTAACAGTTGTGTATTTGGCTCAAAAAGCGTAGGATGTTAGTTATTTTCTCCATCTAGGATGACACCAAAAGCCTCCCAGATGTTGGATTTCGCTCTTGAGGAAGAGTTATTGACAATGCTGTATCCTCCGCTAGAGAGCTTCACCTCAGCCATTTCGAATGTGGCGCGCTCAGCAGCAGATTGATGCGGTGCAGAGGTTATGATTATGCGCGGTCCCGCGGGGGAGAGGTCTGAGGATTTAAACATTCAATTAAATTATTATTATTTTAATATATTTATTAGACAACACCAGCGACCCGACCCGCATCTTCTTTGTTTTACCCAGAACCGAACCCGAAAAAAATGTTTGAAAAAATACCACCCGCGAATCACTTTTTTACGGGTACCCGATCCGATGCAGGACTCTGCCCCACGCCCCTCTGAGAGATATTTGGAACAAGAACACAATGGTGCTCTAGGAGGAGATTCAGGTGATAAGGTAGGGGGGGGGGGGGGGGTTGGTGATTGGCTAATGGTTACACAAGCCAAGAAATCGTTATGACATCATAAAGTGGCCAAAATCTGATCAGCTCATTTTCATACAGGTTTTTATATAATGGATCAGGACAAAAATAAACTTTCAGAATCTCTTTACACAGAGGGGACACATGTTGATGTATGAAAGACATGAAAAAGTGGATTTTGCATAATAGGTGACCTTTAATGCTTATGTAAATAACTTTGAATTGCCTTTAAAATGTGATCTATTAAAAACGAACCCTAACTATTGTTAGCTTATCCTCTAACCGTGACCCTAACCCTTTCCAGGTACCGGTCCACCTGTCACCCTGCAGCCTCCCTGACCTCCTGTCAGCAGAGGAAATGGATTTCAGTCAACGGTGTGTAGCAGGAAACATTAGCATTTCACTGCACAGCTTTAATGCAGTTGATAAAGAGGCCAGGCTCCTTTCTATCGAACCCATATTCCCCTGAGTCAGCACTTTGTTGAAAAGCATTGTATCCACGGGTCAGATTCATATTTCTACTGTGACAGGCAGGTCTTCAAAAGAGGACATGTGGACCAGATAGAAAAAACATTTGGCTTTTTTGTTCTGCAGCGCTTTTACTTTACGTTACTCGTTCCCAAACGTTCCTCTCTCTTTTTCTTCTGTTGCTCTTTCAACAAGTGTCTCGGGTTGGCATCACGTGTCCACACAACGTTTTATAACCATCTCTGCCGTTGTTGTGTTTCATAAGCGGTTGTATTTTTTTCTCACTGAAGCCAATGTTGCTCAGGGGCCTCATTTATAAAGCCTTGCGTAGGATTGACGTGGGAAGGTTGCTTACGTAGGACAAAGCAAATAAATACGCACAGACATTTTCCGATTCATAAAAGAGCGTACGGCACATCCTACGCGGGTTTCCCTTTTATAAATCACAATCAACACGAAATGCGGCGCAGCTTTTGCGGGCTTCACGTAACGCCCATATTTGCCTATAAATAGTCAAAGAAATGCCCATTCATTCATTCATTCATTTTGACTGACTGCATGAAGGAGATCGCAGGAAATGACGACGGAACAGCTAAAAAACACATGTCGGATTTTGGTTATTTTGGGGAGGTCGAGATAAATCATATTGTTTGGTGGATGCAGTTTGAACCAGAGTAGCAGCATGGAGGTTGGATCGTCACCAAAATAAATAAATAAGTGGTCCGAAAAAGGTTAATGACAAAAAAAATACACATAGCCTAACCTTCCTCGGCAGTGTGTTTGTCCCGGGGACAGGAGACCCCCCTTGATGAGAAACTGTAAGAAATGATCGGGGAATCCCTCCGGAGTGGAGTCATGACGACTGGATCTGAATTATTTTGTTGTATTTGGTGTATTGGTGTTCCAGCTGTCGATCAGCAACTATATATCCATAATCCACCAGTTAAAGGAAATACAACTATGTTGTGTTATATTAGCTGTACAATTTACCACATATGGTGTTCTTAGTTTCCATACCTCCTGTGTTTTACGAGCGACTTATCAAGTAGGCTATTGGTGAACGGCATAAAACACGATTAGTGTGACATGATAGTATATAAAACCATGCTCGTATCTATACAACCTATAGAAATGCAAAACGGCGTCAGTTTAGACGTAATTCTGTCCTCCTGCTTACCGCATCATTTATGAGAAAACATTTCTTAACAAGAGAACATAATCGAGGGTGATCAATAACATTTCCATATTTATTTATTTCTCCAAGTTATGTTTTTGTGTGCACTGAGGAGTCTCAACAGGCGTTTGTTAAATCATTTTAAGATTGGCTTTAATCAATTGAGAAAATATTCTTCATATTGATAAATGAGAGGTAACATTTTATTTATGGTATTATTTCCACATATTTCTCCATTCTTCCTTCTGCCAACGGTGTCGCAGTTTCTCGTCTCTCCCGTGTTGTGCTTAGTGCGTACGCATGCAGCCATGGTTCCAGCCCCAGTTCTGGCCCCAGCAGCCATGGTTCCAGCCCCAGTTCTGGCCCCAGCAGCCATGGTTCCGGCTCCAGAACCGGCCCACACAGCCATGGTTCCGGCTCCAGAACCGGCCCATACAGCCATGGTTACAGCCCCAGTTCTGGCCCCAGCAGCCATGGTTCCGGCCTCTGTTCCGGTCCCAGCAGCCATGGTCCCGACTCCAGTTTCGTCTCCAGTACTGGCTCCCGGCCGACGCCAGCCCCCCGTATCCTGTTGGCTCTACGGCCGACGCCTACCCCATGTCCTGTACCGTTGGAGGTCCCGCCGACTACTCTTCTGCCGGGGGTCTTGCCAACCCTATGTCCTGTCCTGTTGGAGGTCCCGCCGACTACTCTTCTGCCGGGGGTCTTGCCAACCCTATGTCCTGTGCCGTTGGAGGTCCCGCCGACTACTCTCCTGCCGGGGTCTTGCCAACTCCATGTCCTGTCCTGTTGGAGGTCCCGCCGACACCTGTTCCACCGGGGGTCCTGCCAACTCTGTGTCCTGTTCCGTTGGGGGTCCAGTCGACACCAGCCTTGCTCCATCCGGGGTCCCGTTGGCACCGGCCCATGTCATGTTCGGGGTCCCGTCTGCGCCTGTCCCGTCGGCTCCGGTTCCTGTCCGGCCGATGCTGGGTCCTGCCCGGCCTCCGGAGCTGTCCTGTCGGCGCCTTCCTGCCCGTCCTCCGGAGCTGTCCCGTCGGCGCCTTCCTGCCCGGCCTCCGGAGCTGTCCCGTCGGCGCCTTCCTGCTCGTCCTCCGGGGTTGTCCCGTCGCTGCCTTCTTGTTCGCCCTCGAGCCCGGCCCCCTGAGTGCCGCGGTCTTCGCCCTCGAGCCAGCCCCCTGAGTTCCCAGCCGCGGTCTTCGCCCTCGGGCTCGGCCCCCTGACTCTTCCAGCTGCTGCCTTCGCCCTCGAGCCCCCCCCTAGTGCCGCGGTCTTCGCCCTCGAGCCCGGCCCCCTGAGTTCACCAGCCGCGGTCTTCAGGCTCGGTCCCCTGACTCTTCCAGCCGCTGCCTTCGCCCTCGAGCCCGGCCCCCTGAGTGCCGTGGCCTTCGCCCTCGAGCCCGGCCTCCTGACTCTTTCAGCCGCTGCCTTTGCTCTCATGCCCGGCCCCCTGAGTTCGCCCGCTGTGGTCTACGCCCTTCCTTGATCTCTGTCTTGCCCCCGGGCCGTCCGCCCGAGACCCCTTCCGGGTCCTCCGCTGTGCCCCTGGGCTGTCAGCTCAAACCCGTCCTCCAGACCCCTCCACCCACCCTTTTGGCCCTAGTTATGTGTCCCTCCTCCGTCCCCCTCCACCCACCCTGCTGGACTTTTTTTGTGACTTTTTTTGGCACGTCTGGGATCCGTCCCTTGAGGGGGGGGTAATGTCACGATCTGTCTGTGTTGTGTCTTGTCTTTTTCTGTCTCTGGTTTCCTGTTTTGTTTTGAAATGTTTTCCTCCTTGTGTCTTGTCTGATCCTACTCCCTGTGTTTGCCTTCCCGTCGTTAGTTTCCCTGGTGTGTCTGATTGTGCCTCATTGTGTTCACCTGTTGCCCTTGTGTTTGTGCCTCCCCTGTCCAGCTGTGTCTTGTCCTGTGATTACCCTTCTGTGTATTTAGTCTTGTCTTCCCCTGTGCTCCATGTCTGTTCGTCGTCATTTCATGTCCCTGCTACCTGTCGTCTATGCTTGTCCATTTCTCCTGCCTGTTCCCGTCTGTAAGTTTGTTCCTGTCTGTCGTGTTCCCTGGTTTTGTTTCTGTTTATTTCTTGTTTTTTCATGCCTTCAGCTTTTGATAATAAAGCCTGCTTTTTGTTAACAAACCTTTTTGTGTTTTTTTAACTGCACTTGGGTCCTATTTCCCCAAACCTGACATTTTGAGCGTATGCACCGTTTATAAATGAGGCCCCTCAACTCTATTTTGGGCATCACGGCACTGGCACTTATTATGAGCATCAGTCATATGACAGGAACATGCTGCCAGGAAATGAAGACAAGGAAACATTTGGGAATACTTTTGATTCCCGTTGCTGACAAAGTTTATTATCTTCCTGCATCTGATGTCATGTCCTGTGTAACCAACATAACATTCCATAAGTGTGTGTGAACTTAGGACCAAAGAGTGTGAGACTACAATATTCAGTAAGTCTTCTGCAGGAGAAGAATAGTCTCAATTCAATCTCTGTTTAATGACTTGAGCCTTTCTGATTTCCTCCTTACCAAACAAATTAGTTTTGAGGCAAAGGTCCATTTTGTGTACCAGTTCAGATCCTGACGTATTGTCGTTTTCACAAAGGGACATTTTTGTGGCGTTATAAGTGTCTTTCTGGATTTAAGATTTAAAAGCTTTATTGTCATAATTATGCACAATAGCTACAGTGTAGTTTTTCAATAAAAATCTTAAATCTCAGGCTCCTTCAACAATGCAACATGCAATATACTTAACCCTCCTGTTATATTCGTTTTTTGTAACAGCAATAATATTCGTGGGTCAATTTGACCCAGTGCATGTTTAATTATCCAAAAATGGTCAGAAGCCCCAAAATCCAGATTTTTTTTTTTGTACATAGTTTGTACCTTTTACTATCAATGAAATCAATATTTAGTGCAATTGTGTTATTCACCTCTCACAGATCATGGTTCCATTAGAATAAGTCACTCGTTTTTCACAAAACATATACATTCAAACACATTTTTCTATTTTCTTTTTTACATTGGAAAAACCTTGATATAAAATACATTAGTTTTGCATAACATAACATTTTTTAAATTACTTTTAAAATGTTCCAATTTTTTTTCCAATTGGTTGATGTTGATAGAGACGAGACACCTCTTCTGTTCAGGGTCAAATTGACCCGTTCACTTAGAATCAAGCCGTGTGTGTGGTGTGTGTGCCTCCACCTGCACTGCCGGGTCAGATTGACCCAAATACCATCTCTGTGATATAGACATGTAGGGGGGGGTTCCAAATGCATGACATGAACCATTTTAATTGTACTTGTTTATTGCACTAATTAAGGTAAGGAGAAGAAGTTTCATACAAAAAAAATACTTGAAAGTATTTTTCGTAGATTTTCAAACGGGTCAATTTGACCCTGAATGTAACAGGAGGGTTAAGACATAAGAAGAATATAATGAATGCAAGAAGAAATATAAATAAAAAAGTTCAAGAGAGTGGTGCGAGTCACACAACGATGCAAGTAAAATGCATAGACATGAAAAGTAAAATAAGAAAAGATAAACACAGAAAGTACAAATATTGAGTCTTCAATTTGGAGCTTTAAATGTAAACTGTCTGTCTGTTTTAACCAATGCACTTTAGAATTAATGGGAAAGTGTGAAAAAAGCTTCATAAGATAAAGGCAAACAGGATGATGCCGCCATTATAAGTCGCACTTGTTTCCATTTCACTCGGTTCCCACAGTACACCTGACCGTGACTATAGAGTCCGTTTCTCAGTATATGAAAAGAAAGATGGCATGTACAGAAAACAATGTCAGTCTGTGCATCACAGACAGGTTCATCTGGTTATCTCATGCACACTTCTCTTATCTAACCCGGATTTACAGACAGAGCTATGTGTCTCCGTGACAGCTCAGAGAACACACAGTCTGTTGTGTAAGATAATATGGACATTGCTCATTAGCTGTGTTTTTTCTTTACCCCCACTGTGTGCTTTGAGCTGTCAGGCTAACATATAGTCATGCATTCACCTTTTGAAATGTTAAATAAACTCTGTGTGTGCACTTTCTGTACAGGTGTGTCCTTAATCCTTTTCTCTGGGTGTTACTCTAATGATCTTACTGCAGAGAACAGTACAGACGCTGAGATGTTTTTGCTATGTTGAAAAAGAGAATATTTCAAAATGAATCATAATGACTGGAAGATGAATATATTTGAGTCTTAAACAACATGTTTTCTCCCCCAAAGACAGAAAGGAAAGGCGCGTGCCGACATGTTAGTGTTTTTGTATTTCTGATTTTCTGGGTCTGCACTATGGGGACCAAATATCCTCCAAAGTAAAGATATATTTAAAGATTCAGAGTTAAAACTGGGGTTTTAAGACAAATTCTGCTCATTTTCAGGTTCCTGTTTGTATTTTGTGCCGCTACTGTGACATGTTTACATGCTTTAATGTAAAAAAGGTGCTTTAATTGTGTCATTCCCACTGATTGTACTGCATGTTGTAGGTTTCTTTCACCCTGATAAAGTAAACGGTATTGAATACACACAACATATTTGATTGTAATTGAAGTGAAAGCTGGGATTGGAGCACAATGTCATTCATTCATGTCTCTGTCACGGTACTGTTGTCTGTGATACACACACACACCACACACACAGGAATGAAGGATTGGATCAGCTATGCACACACACTTGGAGCTCAGGTTCAGCCACCTGAGACCCCGCCCTGCCAACACACAGCAACCAATGTGTGTGCACATGTGTGTGCACGTGTGTGTGTGTGTAAGAGAAAAAGAGACAAGGAGGTGTTGTCTTTAGCATAACATCTCAAGGCGAGAGTGGATGGGTATCAGTGACACCAAACCTTAACACCCACACACTTTAGTTTCTTGATACAACCATGGGACTAATATGTCCCAATAATATGTCCTCTTTACATCCCAGACTCCTCCCACAAAAGAAAGAAAAATAGTCCAAATAGAAACAGAAATGAAATAGTGCAAGTTAATGGTGCAAGTCAAACAATAGTGCAAGTAAATACTAGACCCTCCAGAAAAACGCGGGCTAAAATCCTTGATTATGCGGGCTAAAATGCGGGGTTTTTATGCGAAATATGCGGTGAAGTTGCGAAATATGCGGAAATATGCGAAAAGTTGCGAAATATGCGGGAGGCGGAAAAAAGGTGATTCTTCTCCCACACCCTGTTACTAGGCTACTACTGAATGAAAGTGAGCCCTTTTAAAGAGTTCCGATGATAAACAAGCATACTAGAAGCAAGCTACATCACAAAGTGTTATTTATGTATTTATATATGGGCTATTTTAATCACTCTCTCTCACACACACACACACTCTTCTCCGCCTCATTCTGTTTTCATTTACTCGTTCGTTATCTGACCAGCTTCAATCTTGTAGGCTACTCACCTCGTTTCTTGTAGCCCTCGAAAGGGTTTTGGAGGTTGATGCCTCGGTGAACGTGAGTTGTTTGACTTTCTTGTCCGCAGCAGCAGAAAGCATTTTAGAATGTTTGAATGAATCAAAGTGGGTCGTCACCGTCGATTTTCTCTTATGCTCCAATACACAGTTGCACGGGTGCAGAATAGTTTCCCCCCACTTTCGCGCAAGACATCGGGGTACTGCTTTGCCCGGTCTTTAGCAGAAATGTTCGTAGGCAAATGAGATGGATTCGATTTTTTCATCTTGGTCAGAGCCGTATAATAGTATAATAGTATATAATAATAATAGTATAATAGTATATAATAATCTATATGGCGCTGATCTTGTTGTTTTCTCTCTCGTGTGAGTTCCACACATTCACTCTACGGTGTTGTTTACCTGCGCGAGCTGATGACATCACTACTTCACGTTAACTTTTTTTTCCCTCAACTTTGTGTGGAAAAATGCGGGGTATGCGACCTTTTAATAAATATGCGCCTTTTTAAAAATCTGCGCCATTTTGCTGATTATGCGGTAAATTATGCGATCGCATAATCGCGTTTTTCTGGAGGGTCTAAAATACGGAAATAAGTCACAAATACAGGAAATAGAGACAAAAAAAACAAGAAGAAAAATACTGCGCATGGTAATAATATGTAATTTAATATGTAGACTGTGAACAGAAGTATGTTTAAAGTTAAAATGGCTGAATGTGACAGAATCATACACACTTAAAACCGCACATTTCTTAGGTCAGCAAAGGATTTAAAGATATGGAAAACGTCTGTTTCCAATCAACTCCATCTTCCCCAAATTACATTCCAACAACATGAGTGATAACATAGAGAAAGGCTCATGGTGGATAAGTGCACCTCTTTGAGGAGAGAGGGAACACCACAGATGCAAACAGTGATGTTCAGCCAGACATTACAGTAGGTGGTTTGGTAGGTGGCGTCCCCCGGCATTTCCTCCATGTTGAGAATTGTAATGGCACAGTCCAGTGTCAATACCTTAAATATTGCGATATTGCGATAAACATTGCGATGGGAACACCTCAGGGGCAACGAAAATCAGGACAGGGGACATTTCCTACACCCATCTTCAGACTCAGCCTTCATTGTTTATCTGAACTACACAGTGTTGGAAAGTAACTAACATTTACTAAAGTTATCTACTTAAAGGTGGGGTAGGTAATTTTGGAGAAACCAGCTCGAGTGCGCTAGAATTTGAAAATACACAGCCGGAAAAAATCTGCCACTTCCTTACAGAGCCCCTCCTCCAACACACACGAACACGCACATGACCAATGAGGGCACGAGATAAGTTGTGCACAGATGGAAGGCTGACAGGCAGGTAGGCCATCCAGTTATTTTAGCCGGGCTGGCTCAGATGATTGGTCGTGCTTTTTACAGTACTACGGCTTCCACAGATGACATTTTTTTATGGATTTTTTGTCAAAGCACTTAAGATATTCATTGCTATCGGGATTTAAGAGCATTCCATGGAATATAACAAAAAGTGTATCTCGAGCCGGTTTCTCAAACTTACCTACCCTACCTTTAAACACAGACAGTGGCAGAACTTCAGTGTTAGTATTATTAGATCTCAGTGCTGCGTTTGACACTGTTGACCACAACATATTACGAGACCGACTGGAAAACTGGGTGGGACTTTCGGCAACAGTTCTAAATTGGTTTGAATCCTACTTAAAGGACAGAAACAACTTTGTTTCTATAGGTAAATACACATCTGAGTTGACAAATATGACATGTGGGGATCCTCAAGGCTCCATCTTGGGGCCTCTTCTCTTTAACATCTACATGCTACCACTGGCTCAGATAATGAAAAACTACAAAATAAGTTACCATAGTTATGCGGATGACACACACATTTACATAACCATTTCACCAGGAGACTATGCTCCAATTCAAACACAACAGTCAAAGAATAGATTTCAAAATACTGCTGCTGGTTTATAAAGCATTGAATGGTTTAGGCCCAAAATACATTTCTGACCTCCTGCTAAATTATGAACCATCCAGAACTCTCAGGTCTTCAGGGACTGGTCAGCTTTCTGTCCCCAGAGTCAGAACTAAACATCGTAAAGCAGCGTTCAGTATTATGCTCCAAATATCTGGAACAAACTCCCAGAAACCTGCAGGTCCGCTGCAACTGCGATATATATCAAATGCACCCTATAGGACTCATCATTGCAAACTGTATAGCCTAACTGGATGGTCCTCACTTAGTATGCGTAGGATGCAGCATTGGTTTTTATTAATGTATAAAGCCATTTTAGCCATCTCAGAACCAGTGCCTGGATACGGTTCCAGGTACCTGCCGTGCGGACTGAGAGTGGAAAAAGGAGTCTTTTTCATTATGGTCCTTGGTCTTGGAATGACCTTCAATCAAGCCTCAAACTGAGGGCACTTGTCCCAATAGCCTCTTTTAAATTGAAGTTGTCTGAGGTCCTTACCACCAGCTGCTCTTGCAGTAATAAGTAGTGCACCTTTCTTACTGTCCTAAATGTGCACAATGTAGTGACTGCTTTTTCGTCTTTTGTTTCTTAGTTGTGTTCTCTGTATTTTATATGTCTGTGTTATGTGTAACATTGCTGCCTTCTTGGCCAGGTCAGCATTGTACATTTTATAATATGTTTCTTAATGCTCTTAATGTCTTTCATTTTTGTAAAGCACTTTGAATTGCCTTGTGTTGAAAGGTGCTATATAAAAAACTTGCCTTGCTTTAAGTTAAGACAACTGGGTACTAATGATGTTTCAAAACAAGTGAAGCAAGAAACCTGCACTGTTTTTTAGCTAATGCTTGACATACAGGTGTTATAACATCTGTGTTACGGCCCCTACACACGGCGGCGTGCGTTGACGCTTCAACGCTTCTGCCCATTCACTTTGAATGGGGTGACGTCACGATTCGCCGAACTGCATTCTGGGAGCAAAGCGTAGCTTTTCTCGCGGTGCTCGCTGCAAAAGTAGAGCAATGTTCTACTTTTGAAGCTGAGGCGGAGGCGTCAGCCAATCAAATCCCGCGTATGCAAATCTGCCAGTACAAGCGCTAGCCAATCAAACCGCGTGTATGCTGAGAGAACCAGACCGCAGTTCATTTCCTCATATGCCAAAAAATGGAGGAGAAAATAATCGTAGCGGTATGGAATCACCCGGTGCTCTCAGTCCCTGTTCACCTACCGGGATACAAACCGGAGGAGCCAGGCATGGAGGGAGGTGGCAGAGACAGTGGGTGAAACTGGTAGGTTTTCGCCTGTTTGGGGAGTTTATATCCAGTGTACTTCGTTTGAATGGACAGCAGGCATAGACAGTATATTTAGCCACCATGCAATGTTGCATAAAATAGCACCATAGACATTAATTAAAAATCGCTTTTTAGACATTAATGTCTATGGTGAGATTCATACGCGGGAGCCTTTTTAAAGCCTTTTTACCCCGCTGCAAACAGAAACCCTTCCCATCACAAACTTTACACAGACCCCCCCTTCCAATTATCAACTCCTGTCTTGTTTCCGCAAACTCTTGTGTCCTGCAGCAGCTAAAGTTTTGCAAGCCCCCGTTCGTTTAGTACCTAAAATAATAGACATCGCTTTTTCCAGCTGACAAACCCGACTTTCTGGTCACTTCTTCAATTTTCCAGCCCTTGGGGAGAGACACGGGAGATTCATGTGATTGGTTGTTGGTCGCGTTGCTCGCGTAAACTCCCCAAGCTCAAGACACGCCCACCGCCAAGCGGCAGCGCACGCCGCCGTGTGTAGGCTGCGTTACCCCTAGATTCCACCGGGTCCGTCTGCGGCGCGTTACGGGCGCGTTACGGGCGCGTTACGGGCGCGTTACGGCTGCGCAGTTATTATTAACTTTGTCTGTACAAAGTAGCCTGTCCAGGAAATATGCCCAAATCAACAAAAACTGCGAGCCGGCAGGCAAGACGCTCCGCTTCTGAAATACTTCTGAAACGCGCCTGGTAGGGTATGACGCCGGAGGAGGCCGGACCAAAACCGCGGCGCAGCCGTAACGCGGCGCAGACGGACCCGGTGGAATCTAGGGGTTGGCTCAACCTTTTTACATGCAGTCCCTAACTGTCTGTGTTCAAAGAAAGGACATTTATTATTTTCTCTGTTTCTCAGGAAAAGAAAGCAAATGTGTGGTTTCTCTGATTCATGTTGGGTCGTTTATGAAGCAATTCACTTTTACTTTGTCTTTACTCAGAAACGCATGTTAGGTTTCAGTCTGACAGCTTGTTGCTTTGAAGCTGCGTGTCGTTACCCACTTCCTTTTCCGTCCGTGTAGTATCTGACGGTAAAACACACCACAGAGCCTCTTACTGAGATACATTCAGAATCAGATTTACACTCTTACAACACTTTGAAGCACCTACTGCTTAATTATAGGGAAATATTAATAGATCAATGATAAATGCTTTTAAAATGATGTTATTTAGGTGTTTAACCACTAAAAATATAAAAAGTATAATATACAGCCATGTAAAAGTACAAAAAAGACTGTATAACTGAGCCTTTAATTGGACTATTTGAGTCATCATTTTAAAGCAGATAGAAAAAAGTTTGATTTCTCATCTTGTCTCAAACATCTAACAACGCTATAATTCCTGGTGGCCAGTAGATAAAAAAGAGTACGCATGCCAGACACCGTACACTTCTGTGTGTGACGGAGTAATATTCTAGTTGTGCGTCGGTGCAGACTCTGTGGCTCTTGGCGGTCGAATCACAGCATGAACAAAACGGTCAGATTGTGTTTTATTTAGAGATTAGAGGCAGAGATGAGAGGAGCTGGAAACAACATCAAGGTCGTTTTGTCAAGAGCCACACACACACACACACACACACACACACACACACACACACACACACACACACACACACACACACACACAATCACACACACACACACACACACACACACACACACACACACACACACACACACACACACACACACACACACCCACCACACACACACACACCCCCCACACACACACACACCACACCCACCCACACACCCACACACACACACACACACACACCCCACACACACACCACACACCCACACACACACACACACACACCCCCCACACACACACACACACCCCCACACCCCCCCCCCACACACACACACACACACCCACACACACACACACACACACACACACACACACACACACACACACACACACACACACACACATACACACACATTCCCCGAACTATTTTGTATCAAACCGCCACGCCTAATGGGCCACTTCCTGTGCAGCAGTCAGACCAAAGACTCCCCTCTCTCTCTCTCTTTCGTTTTATCACCATGTCTGTGGGTGTGTCTGTGGAGGAACATCACAAGAGGATCTGCACTGTATAACTTCACATTCACGGTAACAGAGAACATCACACACAGACAAGACAAATTCACCAAGAAGAAGAAACATGTTCTTAATATTGTGTGTTTTCTTCCATTCTACGGTTTTATATTGAAAGCCTTATGGTCTTAAAGAGGACCTATTATGATCCCTTTCTCGGCTATACCTTTATTTTGTTTCCCTTCATTTTTCTCATACTGCCTGTGCTGCAGCTCCTCTTTTCCCCCTCTGTCTGAAACCAGAGCCCGTCTTCCCTCATTGGTTAGCTGGCCGGCTCTGTTGTGATTGGTCAACCGCTTAGAGATTTATGTCCTGCGAAAGGGAATGACGCCTCCATTGTTTACTTCAGGAACAAAGTGACATCACTATGTAACACTTGCGATTCTATTGGCTAGTGCTCCAACACATTGTACGTGACAGGCTAAGGGGCGGGACATCTCTAAGCCGTTGACCAATCACAACAGAGCTGACCAGCTAACCAATCAGAGCAGACTGGGCTCTGGTTTCAGACAGAGGGTGAAAGAGGTGCTGCAGCTCTGATGTGAGAAAAATAAAGGGCTTTTTGAACTTTAAAGCACGGAGACATGTCCCAGTAGAGGCAAAAATATATACATGACCCTGAACATGAGCATAATGTGTCCTCTTTATGGATTCCTGAAAGACTCCATAGCTGTAAACAATTGCATCTGTCTGTGTGTGTTTGTTCAATTAGTGTTTTGGATCCAAAATAAGCATCACAATGATCCCTCGTGTTTATACCAAGCACTGAGTTGTGACTTTGCTTCTGTTCTGCTTATTTGTTTAACTTTTATGACTCATTTTCATAGACTTTACATACATAAAGTACTTGTTGTGTGAGGGGTTGTATGTCCTCCCGGATCATGTTCCTCATATTAATGTGTTTACAATCCATCATAATATTGTCATGCTGAACTTTTATACCATAATCATTTGTCTTTTCGTTGCACACACCATCCATCACATGCCTGTCCTGGAGAGAGTTCCCTCCTCTGTTGCTCTTTGGGCCATTAAAGGAGTTTGTATTGAGTCTGGGGATAGAGAGAGTCATTTGCTGCAAAGACAGTGAAGCCTTATGAGGAAAATGTGTGGTTGGTGATATTAGGTCATATAAATAAAAAAGTATAAACCTTTGTGTATTTAAAAAACAGTTATACTGTATAACACAAGAACTGCACTTGTGTTTTTTATTATTTCTTCTGTGTATTTTCTCAATTTTTTATATATTTTCTCCAACTACAAGCACAGGTTAACCCAATTACCCAATACAGTGCTTTTATTATAACATCTCCTTACAAGGATGTAGAGAAAATAAGAAATTCAAGGATTCAAGGCCCACAGTGCAATAGGCCTAACACATATATGTACAGTAGAAGAATGGTAAACATGTTCAAAGAAATTGCAGCAATTGAAAGACTGCAATATCACCTTAAAAAGCAGCAAACAGTATTTCTTGTTTTTTAAGCGTTTTGATGTGCTTAGCTTATGGGAAAACATTAGATTAATTGACACTATACAAGAGACAAACTAAAAGGGAAGTGTCATGTTTGGAAACTGTGAACTATAGAGTTTAATTTGTGATAAGTGAGATTCGCACATCACTGCAGGCGTATACGTTTGTGGTTTAACGCGGGTGAGAATTTAGTTGTTGAGATGCACGAGAAGTGTGTTTGTTCCTCATCTCATTTTACATGTGCTACATTTTATTTGATGACCTTGTTTTCCACGCAATAATCTAAAGAAAGGGAGCTCTGTGTCCTGGCCTGTACTGTATAGCATTTCTATTTTTGAAACAATTGTGTATCAGAGTGGAGAACAGAAAGACACGAAGAAAAATTTGACAACAATTTCGAAAGAAGACAAAAATATATATATATATTAAAGTTATGAAAGAAACATTGTGTGAAGGGAAAACATACTTCAGGGGTGAATCCTAAGATGAAGACTGTCCTCAAAGCTGCCCTCTCATTTGCTTTCGTGATCATTATCTCTCTCTGATGTGGATCCACAAACCCAAATTCCAGCTGGGCTATATTTGTCCTCTGAGGGCTTGAAAAAGGCATGCTGGGAAATGTGGAAAAGAGTCATTGAAGCAGAGATAAACCAGAAATTACAAACACTTCCTCCAAAAAAAAAATGTCAGGAATGCCTGTACCCTTCACAGATAAGATCAACACTATATAATCAGTTACCTTCAAACACCCAAATAAATGTTCCCAGTCTGCGTTTCTGATCCTGACGAGACTGCAATTATATTATCTGAGGTCTTTACTGCCTGTCTGTCATAGAATTTACTTTAAAATGCTGATGTGTAAAGCACTGAATGGTTTAGTGCCAAAATCAGTCTGTCTTCAGTAAAACAGTGGTTGAAGAAGAATTCAAATCCTTTACGTCACTGTAAAAATACTCCATTACAAGTAAAAGTGCTGCCATGAGAATAGTACTTTAGTAAATGCATTTATGTATGATCAGGAGATTATACTAAAGTATTAGGAGTAAACAATACTTGTTTGTGACATACATATTTAAAAATATCTGAGTATTTACAAGAAAATGCGGGAAATGTGACGTTATGGTTAGGATTCATATCTGAGAAAATGCACACAGTGTCTCCATTAGATCTAGGGGCAAAACACTTCTGACGTCCTGCAGTAAACACAAACACACTCCCAGGTAAATGGAAATCATGACGAAAGTGCAAATGCTGCACTGAACAATCTATTCCTTGTACGCCCAGATAAAAACACAACATTGAACCTATCATAGCATCCCATGACATTTGTCTGTAGGGCGGTGGCCAAGTTTGTCTGAGTCTTATATTTAGGTTGCCATCAGCCTCTCATTCACAGCAGTAACAGAGGTGGTTTGAGGAACCGTAATGAGCAGGGCTTGTTGACGAGAGGGTGGAGTATCCCTCTGGAAAACAAACAGGTTGTGAAGTGGTGCTGTGTGAGGAGGAGGGAGGCTAGCAGACGAGAGCCTCTCCACGTCTGGGTCTTCCTGTCGAGGGTTAATCGAGTCTGTCTGGGCCCACATGGGTTTCTTAAAAGCAGGCACTTCACGGTGAGTGAGTCCACCTACTTATGTTTCTGTCTAATGATATGCAACTTGTGTATGTGAGGTGAGGTGAGGTGAGGTGAGGTGCGTTGAAGGGGATTTCCTCCTTGACACTTACTCTGCTTAACGGATACGTTGTGGTTCTCTGGAACAGCTATGACGTTTGAAAGACTCAGTGACAAGTTTCCTTTCACTTCGCACTAAATGACCTTTAGTGAGTTTTTCACACACAGAGAATAATGAGAGCATTGTATGTGAGAAGTTTGATAATCTGTTCATAACAAGAACAAGCTCTGCAGTTAAATAACATTTCTGTTTAAAGGCCTAAAGCTACGGTGGCCGACAGGTGCAAACGGGCTACAATATTCCCAAAACACTTACATTAGGAGAACCGGGCTTCAGTTTAAAAAACACAAATGTGCCAAAACACATCTTTGTGTTCAACAACTTGAAGAAACATGTGCAGAGTTTACTAAAAGCTCTGCATACAGTTCAGGAAAAGCTGCAAATGTAATACAATAATAATATATAATAATATAATTAAATGATATGTTGGATGTCCTACCAACAGTCCTAATTATTTGCCATGGAGAAAATAATAGTTGTAGCTAAAATCAAATAGTTGTGTGCTGCTATATCAATATTCTGAATATCATAATGAGAGACAGGAATATTGTAATATCAATCTGCATGCATCAGATCCAGAGTGATTCAGGATGAAATCACTGATGCTTCAGTCTGAACCCACAGAGAGGCAGAGCTGTGATGATGTTTACTCTGCCCCACTCTGAGGAACACTGCCACCATTCATCCAGTGCCAGCACACTGAAGGCTGCTGGAAGACTGGACACACACACACACACACACACACACACACACACACACACACACACACACACACACACACACACACACACACACACACACACACACACACACACACACACACACACACACACACACACACACACACACACACACACACACACACACACACACACACTCACAAGTGCACAGTATATGGCAGTGTGTGTAGTCTTCTTACAGTTTATTTATTTATCAAGCAACCAAACTAATTGATTGATGCGCGGCGGTGAGTTTTCTGCACCTTTCCACAGAGTCTGAGTTGCGTTACTGACTGTGTGTGAGTCATGCTGGTCACCCTTCAGAGGTGCATGCTGGGATATGCATCCTGATCAGGGTTGGGCGGGTTACTTTAAAATGTTATTATTAATATGTAAAAACCTAGTAACCTAATCTGAGTATCACAAAATGCAACCTGATTACATGCCGTTACTTTTGCCTTAGAAGAAACAACAATAAGAACTTTTACTTAATTATGTAAGACAGCAGAACAATTTAACCTTAGAAAAGAAGAAACTAAGATATTAAGGATTACAAATGATCTTATATCAATGGGAAAACCTTTCATTAAGCTAAAATATTTTTTTTTGTTTTTTTTGTTCTAATGTTGGTCCTTGGGCCACAATAATCAATAAGTGAAAATCTGATAATGTGACCTAGAGATGACCCTTTTCTACCAGTGACCCTCAACAGGTAGAGTTAGAGAACACACACACACACACACACACACCACACACACACACACACACACACACAAAGGGGAGTCTGTACCTGGGAGGATGTGGCGGAAAAGTCGACAAGAGCGAGGTGTTCTGAGAACTACAGGAAGTCTAAAACAAGAAACACCAGACACATGATGCCAGAAACTGCAACACAAGACGGGTAAAACCCTGCTGTAAAACCACTAAACACATTCTTTAAAATATCTCAACTTACAGTTAAAATGGAATATTACTTGATATGACCGATTCTCAAAATGATCATAACATCCCACATGTATGCACATACTGTAGTGATGAAATTAAAGGAAGTGTCATGTGATTTACTTCAAATAAACAAACGACGAAACTAACCTCTTGTTGCCTTTCAGCTCTGGAAACAGAAGAGAAAAGTGCAGCAGCGCCACCTTGTGGACAGATGTGGTGTTACGTGAAATGAACGGCTGAGATATCTTTTGAACTTATGACATTGATGCCATGCGGATCATGAACACATAAGATTGATCTACGAAAGGAAGAGTTGATCCAATGTGACTGCTTTTAAGTGGGTGGTCCGTATACACTTATCTAAAGGGATTCTTTTTGTGTTTGTACAATTATCTTGTTCTTTGTGCCGCTAAGATCCAAAAATAGCAAATCTAAAATTGCTGATATTGAAGGAAATCAAAAAAGTTGACCTTTTAAGTTTTGACACAATCCTCAGGGTAAAATCAAATACAAATGTAACTATATATTATACCAGCATTTCCATGGATTTTCCGCTATAGCAATGGTTCCTCACTTAAGGAACTTAACTCTTCTTGTTCTTCCTATTCTTGCAGGTCTTAGTGAGATGGAGGGAGATGAAATGGAGGCAGACAGGAGACAGATGGGGAGAGGTGCTGTAGCAGAAGGTGAGGACATGAAGACTTGTACTAATGTTAATGAGAAACTTAAGTAAACCAATTAACACACAGACGGCTGCGATGTGTTTCCTCGCTCTGCAGCCTCGTCTATCAATCCCCCAAAATATTCCCTGCTGGAAGCTTTCCAATGAAGCCACATGGGGAAAATAAGCAGTGCAAATGGACACTGATTGAAGTCACTTTGGATAAATGGGTCAGCTGATTGAAACATAATGTGACACTGATCAATAATAACGATGATATGCTGCAGGACAGAGGTGAGCAGAGATCATTGTGATTACTGTAAAGGCTCTCCATCCTCCCTGCAACAACCATAAACAAACACAAATCAGCCCCTTTAGAAGTGGCCATTCAGGTTTCGAGCTGCATTCACAGGCTTCCTGGAAACTACTAATAAAAAGAATGCAATAATGGATGCATTAGTATATACATTATACACTTTTATGGGGGACATTCAGATTGTTTTTACATGCTGCTCTTATTTTTTAGCCACCAGCTGCCGCATGATATGAAATAAGGTTATTGTTCAACCCCTAAAGTGGGAGCTGCTGGTGTTAAAAAGTAATTAGTGATATATAACATGTATATTTATTATGGAAGACTATATTCATATTTGCACAGTTAAAAACGTTGTTAGAACCTTAACTGAGAGGCATTTTCTCTGTCATTCAACTTTTTTACAAATCTTTTTTTGTAGCTTAATTCCTCCTTGGGTTGCTTTGATGCCGTTCAGCTTCTTCCAGCTTTAGTTGTTTTAGCCTTTTCGTTACTTTACCCTCACTCCTGCTGACCTTCTTGCAAACAGCAGCAGGTGCAGCATGCCGTGTATCAGGCCTCAGTATTTAGGAAAGTTAATCTGTAAATCAGATTGGGTTCCTCTCCTCAGACAAATATCTGACTTTAAATTATGTCTTCAAGTGAAAATCCACCGCACCATATGGACCATCAACCCCCCCCCCCCCGACGACGACTGTAAAATCACGACTCCGCCTGACGCTAAGCGGATAAAGCTTCAGTCTGTGCGTGTGTATGTGTGTGCGTGTGTGTGTGTGTGGTGTGTGTGTGTGTGTGTGTGTGTGTGTGTGTGTGTGTGTGTGTGTGTGTGTGTTTTTTCTAATCTATTTTTGCGTCCTGCTCTATTTGTTTAGCAGGTCAGTGTGCAGAGCGAGGCCACCGAGGACACACTGCTCTGCTTCAGGCAGGTTGCGAGCTTTCTGTTTTTATTCTGTGAATAAGGAGAAAGAATGGCGGCGATGTTTCGATCATCCTCTCTGGAAAACACTGAAGAAATGTCTCTGTTCGAACGGGAAAAAGACAATTACTTTGTCACAGATGAGGACTCTCGTAGTGAGGTGAGGCTTTCAAAACGACATGATTACTTTAGTACATTTTTGAAAAACATCCTGTTAAATGGAAAGCGCTACAAGACTTTTGCAAGATTTGTAGTAAAGCAAGCTCAATATTAAAAAGACGTTATTGTTATACAGTATGTCCCAGCAGGCTCCTCTAACAATGCAACATTAATGTACATAGGACATAAAACAATAGAAATAGTGCGAGATTATAAGAAAATACAGAGAATATTGCAAGTCAAAAATGTGCAAGTTAATGTAGAAATAAGTAAACTATATACTACAAAAAATAAAAACACAATGCTTGAATAAATACAATGAAGTGGAATGAAAAAACCGCTTATTGTAATAATACATATAAATGTGAGCTGTAAACATATGAATAAACAGATGAAGGTGTTCAGCTGATCAAATTGATTTTAATTATGATCTTAACAACTTTTTTCCTACTTCAGTGAGTTTTATTGTAGGGCTTATGGGTTGGAGGCAAAATGGGATAGGTGCATGTTTAAGTTACGCTACAATACAGAACAGTTTTATAGTTGAAGGCATACTTTTTATATTATTGCAGTGGTTGAAAGTGATGCAGTGTATCATATGTATTACAAGGCACCAGAGACCTTTGTCGTGCAGTTACAGAAATAAAATATGATTTGTTTGCTTAATTCTATTCATATGTATTGAAAAGAAAAGACGAGACAGAAATCCCCTCGTTTGCTTCCTTTTGTTAACCCACATCCTCATCACAGGTCTCTTGCCTTTTGAGTTCTTTGAAATGCAACCGCACGTGTTGCATGAAATCAATGCAATGCAAACAGTGTGATGTAAAAACCCACTGTTTAATTACAGGTTGTCAGTTATTAAAGCTAGAGATTTTCTTTAGCCGTTTACGATTATTTAATACCCCTCCCATTATTAGTCAAGCCATATTCAAACATGCTCCATTCTGCTTTTTTCAGTTCTCCCTTCCTCTAGAGGGTCTTTTAGCTTTTTGTGCATGTAAATGGTCTGCAAAGGCAAACATCCCTGTGTTCCCTCCAGAGGGAGTTTCTCTCCCACACACTCCCCCCCTGCCTGAAACGCCTCCATTAGACTCCTTTGTTTTTCTGTAACATAGTGACATCACTATTTAAAACATGATTGATCAATCACAACAGAGCCGGCCAGCTAATACTGATATACACCTGAACATCAGCAGGAGAGGACTCTTTAAAGTAGAGACACTACATACTGATATACACCTGAACATCAGCAGGAGAGGACTCTTTAAAGTAGAGACACTATACTGATATACACCTGAACATCAGCAGGAGAGGACTCTTTAAAGTAGAGACACTACATACTGATATACACCTGAACATCAGCAGGAGAGGAC
This sequence comes from Trematomus loennbergii, assembly GCA_012861695.1. NCBI lineage: Eukaryota > Metazoa > Chordata > Actinopteri > Perciformes > Nototheniidae > Trematomus > Trematomus loennbergii. The sequence continues at coordinate 1,722,313 of JAAOOA010000044.1, forward strand.
TCTTTAAAGTAGAGACACTATACTGATATACACCTGAACATCAGCAGGAGAAGACTCTTTAAAGTAGAGACACTACATACTGATATACACCTGAACATCAGCAGGATAGGACTCTTTAAAGAAGAGACACTACATACTGATATACACCTGAACATCAGCAGGAGAGGACTCTTTAAAGTAGAGACACTACATACTGATATACACCTGAACATCAGCAGGAGAGGACTCTTTAAAGTAGAGAAACTACATATTGATATACACCTGAACATCAGCAGGAGAGGACTCTTTAAAGTAGAGACACTACATACTGATATACACCTGAACATCAGCAGGATAGGACTCTTTAAAGAAGAGACACTACATACTGATATACACCTGAACATCAGCAGGAGAGGACTCTTTAAAGTAGAGACACTACATACTGATATACACCTGAACATCAGCAGGATAGGACTCTTTAAAGTAGAGACACTACATACTGATATACACCTGAACATCAGCAGGAGAGGAGTCTTTAAAGTAGAGACTCTACATACTGATATACACCTGAACATCAGCAGGAGAGGACTCTTTAAAGTAGAGACACTACATACTGATATACACCTGAACATCAGCAGGAGAGGACTCTTTAAAGTAGAGACACTACATACTGATATACACCTGAACAATATATAAATAAGAAAACTCAATATTAAACAGTAAGGTTACAAAAAACAACAAGCAAACACCTTTACGTAAGTCAATACGTGGAAACACTAAATACATATATGAACCTGAAAATGACCAGAACATGTCTTCTTTATCAGTAAGTCTGTTATTTGATTATCCCAATTAGATGTTTACCACAGTGAAAATAAACATTTTCAACTCTAATTGGATGATTACACTAATTAATCCAACAGCAAAGTGTTAATACAGTACTGTTTATTGTTGAGATAACATCTGCAAAATGTCGACAACTTCCTCTTTTTGACTTATTTGTGGGGTGTCTCTGTGAGTTACTACTTGTCCGCTGCGAGGGTCTTAGGACAGAAGGTTGCTGTTGTCACTGTAAAGCCCTCTGAGACTAATGTAAATATTGATCGATTGATTGTTTCTGACCCTTCAGGAGTTTGATCAGGATTCAGTGTGCAGCGAGGAGGGGAGAGGAGGCCGGAGCGTCCGCAGGTCTCTGTTTGTGGAGATCTACGGTCTGCAAAGGGAGCCGCACATCTACTTCTCAAACCAGGAGTACTACAAGAGGCTGGAGGAGCTGAAGAGCGCACACCTGAAGAACATGGCCGAGCTGGAGAGGATGTACATCGGCCAGCATAGGGAGAGTCCTGCAGAGGAGGAAGAGGATGGAGGAAGAACCAACAGAGAGGACAGACTGTCTATCAGGTTAGACCTTTTTGACTTTTTTAGTCACTTTGGTATTACACTGAAATGTAGCCATTGAGTTGATCTTATGTATAACTACAGAATACAAACTTTTCAAACAAATATAGCCCATTTTAGACACATCCAGATATATGTTTTCACTTGCTATTTACCAAGAATGATGCTTACGGCCCCTACACACGGCGGCGTGCGTTGAAGCTTGCCGGCGGGCATGTCTACGCTTTGCTCCCACAATGCAGTTCGGCGAAGCGTGACGCCACCCATTCAAAGTGAATGGGCAGAAGAGTTGAAGCTTCAACGCACGCCGCCGTGTGTAGGGGCCGTTACTGTGCAGCTTTGTGTCCTGACTCAGAGAGGATTTGATATGGGTGGTCATTTCATTAGCAACATTTGATCTGAGTGCAGGAGGCAGTAAGTAAAATAAATTTATTGGATGGCTGATATATTCTACTGCGGGGCGAGGAACGATGTATCATGATTTATTGATACTCTCAGAAGCTTTCTTTAAAATCATAAAGCGAATGCACTTAAAGTATAATGTGAAGGTAAAATACACCCTGTAAATACACTTCTCCTTTTAACCTATTGTTACCTGAAGGTGGCACTATTGAGTTTCAATACAGTCGTTGGTGAGCAGACACATCTAAACTGGCATCCATTTGATAATGTGTTTATTAGTCCTCCATTTTATGTAATGAGTGTGTTTTTAAGGTCAAAGGTCAAGATGGTGACTCGGCATCAAACACAAAAAATGTACCTATAAAACCTATTTAACAATGTTCAATCTAACACTTTAGTGCATATTTGATATTTTATTGATGTAGTAGTACTTTTCAGGCAGTCTGACCTACAAACAAATGTAGGTCAGACTGCACGAGACTTTGTTTAGGAAGTTATTTTGGAGTCAAGTGGCAAGAGAATTAATGCCTCCTCCTTCCTGATATTCAAGCAGTGGCCCTGTCAGGAACTCCAGAGGATCAATTCCCAGGAGGAGCTGGACTTCCACGACTCATCGAGTGGTTCGGACCAATCAGAGCTTTACGGAGCGAGCAGCACGGGGATCTGGAGCTGGAAAATCCCAGAACAGCTGGCCAGGGCCGAACCTTTGAGAGGTTGGTGAAGCAGACGCAGACAAATCCTCAAATCTGGGGATTCTTAGGGGAAAACGTAGATTTAGTCCAGTTGCCAGCTCATAGAGTCCTGTTGTGAACCCAAAAATGTTGAGTACCCCAAAGTTTTATGTAAGAAATGCATAGTCTGGGTCCCCGGCATTAGAAACTGCAGAATGTTAACTTGCATATGTTGGGTAATTCACATACATTTACTTATTTAGCAGTAATAACCACTATTATATGGCTAAAAAATGGCTTGGCCAACTTGACAATATTGGAGAGATTTTGTGGTTAATTGATGATGCTGTATGCATTTCGGACCTTTTAAGGATTGTGAATGGCAGTTTTAACTAGAAAGTGGCCATATATCAACTCCTGGTAGGCTGATTTTTGATTGAAGTTTATAAGGACACTTGATCGACTGGATTACCCATCCTCAATAACCCTAAAATCACTTGAATATTGTCCAAATCGGCCAAGACATTTTGAACTTAATTGTGCAAATTGCCAACATATGCAAGTTAGCATTTGGCAGTTTTTTATGTGCTGTGGACTCATACTAAACATTTCTCACATAACACTTTGGTGTACTCAACATTTTGGGGTTTATAAAGCGGGCCAGAAGACCAATAAGAAGATTTGTACTTGTTTATGTTGGTTTTTTTTCTGTGTTAAGATTTCCAGATTGATTGCGAGCATTAACCCGTTAACATTGATAGCTTTATTTAAAAGATAAGATAAGATAGTACTAGAAGGGATGGAAAGTAAATCCTTTCAGCCTTCTGGTTGATACTTTGCTGTCATTTTAGATACATTATCACATTTCACTCTCTTCTCTCTTCTCCCAGAGACTTCCTACTGAGCCCAGAAGAAATGACGACCCAGAAGCAGTTTCGGTTTAAGCCCTCCTGTCTGAAACCAAAGGGGGAATTTCACGTCCAACTGGGGTCAGGGTCAGGTCCAACTTCAACGTCACCGTGCCCAAACCCTTCCAGATGATGCTGAGAGAGGAGGAGAGGAAGAGGCACAAGGTGCGCACTCGCTCAGAGATCCAGCTGGAGAACACTTTGCTGAAACGGGAGCTTGAGGAGCTCCAAGAGTGCCAGAAAAAATTCAGGGCGTCACCAGCACCGGCGCACATCCATCAGCCGTTCTACGAAGTGATCAGCCGTCGTCTCAGCCAGCGATCCACCCGCAGCAAAGGAAGCAGAAAGATCACAAACAGGAACCAGAGCATTGCCGATGCTTCTCCACAGCCTTTCCATTTCCTGGAGAGGGAGAGGATGAAGAGGGAGGCGAAGATTGTTGCAGAGCTGGGGAACCTGGGGCTGAAAGAGGAACGACAGGCCTTTAAGGCGAGACCCATGCCCAGCTCGGTGTATGGAAGCAAACACAAGGCGAACATCAAGACCACAAGCCACCAGTTTACAGACATCTGCACACATCTGCACACGGAGGGTCAAAGGGACCCAAACTCTGACGCCTCTCCTGACTCCTGTAAGCCTCAGACATGGCCGTCCTCCAAGCCAGTGAAGAAGCAGATAGAGGTTTCCATTGAGATGGTGAAAGGAGAGGGAGTGGTGTCAGATTGACTAGCTTAAAGCCAAAAACATGTAGTGACCTCTGCAGCCAGGGACGGCTGAGTGCGTTAGGACGGACTGTATCACTATCAGAGACTGTGTTCATAAATATAAGACACACAAGGGAAGAAACAAAGAGCTACGTCCAAATAGTTTTTTGTAGATTAGTTTAAGTCTATATCAAAAAAGGTGTTGTCTTCATAAGATATATCTTGGTAAGCTCTTTACTTTGACGGATGGATGTGTTGGGTGGGGGGGGGGGGGGGGGGGGGGGGGGGGGGGGGGGGGCATTATACGTTTTTATTTATTTTGCATGTTGTAGCTGACAAAGTGGAATGACACAATGCACTATTTCCCTAAAGATGGGAGCAATTATTATTGTCTTCGTCTTCTTCTTCTTCTTCTTCTTCTTCTTCTTCTTCTTCTTCTTCTTCTTCTTCTTTCTGTGTATGTAAATGTGTCAATGTAAAAATGTGTCATTAAAATTATGTACACTTTCCCCCTGATAAAATAAGTCACATGGGCTCTTTGTTGGTTAGTTTTATGAACTGGTTCGCACTAAATCCTAACATGTAAACTGTTTCTTATCATAAGTGTATCATGCTCCTCCTTGATCCTAAAACCCACCCATCCCTTTATGCATAATTACGCGCTGACTCGGCAGATTCAGACACAGACACAGACAATCATAACCCCACCTACTGGGACCGAAGCGGCTTCTCCTCTCTGCTATGTACAGTCGGCAGTAGGCTACATCCTCGTATCGGCATCGGCCTCCACTCTTCTTCAACAGTAAGTGGAAAGAACTGCGTGGCTTCACTTGCTTTTCAATTTAGCAAACATCTGGGTATATCCTCACGGTTGATGGCACTTGTTTTAAGTAGTTTTGGGTTTTAAAAATTCGGATAACTGAAATGCAATGTAATTAGTAGTATCTTAGGGAACATAGCTTAGAGGTCTGGTTTTTAATAGTCTGTTACTGTAACTACTTGTGGGTAAGGGTGCGGTCACCGCTCGTAACTTTAAGGGGGTCGATTATCGTAAAGCACCTGACACATGATGGCACCACCCAGCGCCTTGGTCCTGTATGAAAATCACGCCACCGAAGACGAATTAACAGCCATATAACGCCGTTTCATAGGTATTTGCCGACAGACAGTAGCCTACAGACAGAGCTGCTGGATAACAAGTATTGCGTTTGTTATTTTTAGAGATGCGCAGCAACGTGGGGATGACCATGCAGATCGTGCACCTGTTGATTGTCTCCACATGTAAGTATCTAAACGTTTTTTACTTGCATCGGTATTTCTACACCACCGGGCTTTATAAACGACCACATGGTAAACGCTAGTATAACTGTAGGCTACGCATCTGCCCTTAAGTGCAGCGGTATGCCCTGAGTTCATGAATGAGACTGTGGTTGGTTTATAAGTCTGTAATAACAACATTACAGCAGAGGTTATGTTATCTAATGAGAAAGTGAAGTGAAATATGGTTGTCATTACCAGGGTTAGGGTTAGTGCATGACACAATGACAGCTCTTTGATGAGGAAATCACTGCTACTCGTCAAAGCTACCGTAAATGTGTAAATCCTAGCCTATACCGTAACGATTACAACGTTGTAGGGGTGCTCGTCTCTTATTTACTTGCTTATCGACATGTTTAAAGTAGTTTTCTGCCGGTTCTGCTGGCACGTGTAGTCAGCTTGCTTTGGAATCTTGCTTGGGAATCCCTACGCTGCAACCCAGCTACCCTCATGACCCGGCTGCTGATGGAATATTTCCTCATTAATTTGAGTGTTTTGAAAACAAATGTCTAGGATGTCTAGGAATGTCTTTGAAATGTCTAGGATATTTCTTATCAAATCAACAAAACCGACTAATTATTTCATGCACGGAGTCCGTTTTTATTTGATTCCTTACATATCAACCCTTATGTTTAGTCTACTTTATACACACACTCTGCTGCTTTCAGCCGTCCTTCGTCACCCAAACAATGGCGGAAAAGTTGAATACATCCATACGACGTCTCATGTTTTTCCTGCGGCTGGAAATAAAGAAACGTCGTGGTGTTTTTGTATGTTTTATTGTTTTGTTGCTGCTCCGTTTTTCACTCCGCCGCCGACTGAAGAAACTCCTTAAAGAGAACCGTGCTCTTCGCTTAACGGTTTCAACGGTTATGAGTATGACGTTGCGTGGGAGGGGCGAGACACACACACACACACACACACACACACACACACCACACACACACACACACACACACACACACACACACACACACACACACACACACACACACACACACACACACACACACACACACACACACACACACACACACACACACACACACACTCAGGGGCGGATCTAGACAAATATTCATGGGGTGGCAGGAGATTTTGAGGGGTGGCATCCCCTGGCAGAAGTATATGCTGATTTAATCACAGTCATATCAATCAATGTTAACTTGGAAAGCCACAATATAAATATTTTAACTCAATGATATAGGTGACATTATTGTGGCACATCAGTAAAGCCTTACATATAAATATACAAGGTGGCAGACATAATTTAATGAATTTTAACTGAACAACAACTGAATGAGTTTGTTTCACTCTTAGACCAGCAGGGGTACTAAATCTATGAAGACTGCTGCAATAAGTACATTAATTAACTGTCTCATCGATGTTTGTCTGAATGAATATGATACTATTAACAATCATATTATTCCTATCAGCTGTCAATCACTGTTATGATTCACATATTCATTTAATATTGAATAAACTATATATTTTTTGGACGAGTTAATGATGAATGTTCCTCAAGATGCTTGCTCACCCTCCTTCAAATTTGAAAGACAAGTAATGATATCATGTATCAAAATTCAAAAGATTCAAAGGAACAGTTCAGCGCCCCACGACTTTACTGCAAACAGTTACAACCTTGACTTTTCATCAGAAAGAACAAACATTAAAGAAGTGACTAACTGCATCAGTTAGGGTTAAAAAAACGTGTATTCAGCTAAAACATATACATCGCTGCAGTTATTATCCAGTGGAAAGTCCTTACCTACTGGCCTAGTTAAATCAAAGTGGTTACTTTTTTTGGCTGGGCAGTGTAGTTTCACACACCGTCTTATTTGACTTTCTCAGGACTTAAAACTGTTTTGTGGGGGCAGACCCCCACAAAGAAAAAAAAAATACTCACATACAAGGTCATCATCTTAACAGTTTGTTACCCCTAGATTCCACCGGGTCCGTCTGCGTCGCATTACGGCCGCGTTACGGCTGCGCCGTGGCGTTCGCAAATATCGCGGCCACTCTAGTCAATAGGCGCGTTCACACCAAGTACTTTGCCGTATTTAGTGCCGGCACTTAGTGCCCCGGCACTTATTACCCCAGGGCATTTAGTACAGATCGCGTTCACACCGGAATAAATTCCCTGAGGGAAGATTACGCAAATGAGCCGCTGACGTCACTTCGTCTTCTTCTGCTTTGGGTTTACTGGCAGGCCGCAAACAACTTCACGGCGTATACTGCCACCCGGAGTCCCCGGCCGGAAGTCCCCGGAGTTGGGGACTGGCTTCAGTAGAAGCTGCTGGGACTCCCAGCAGCTTCCACTGAAGCCTTCTGAGTAAATCGCCAGAACGCCGACACCTCCTCATCTCCACCGCTCCCATGTTTTATTTTGTGTTGCCATAAGTTAGTCTCTCTGTGTTTGTGCGCTGGGCGAATGCTAATGCTAATAATGCTAATGCGAGGATAATAAAATGGCGGCTCTACAAAACATTTCAGAGTTGTACGGGGCGTGGTTTGCAATTCGCCCAGCCAATCAGAACTGGGGCACTTTTTTCCCCCAGGAAAGTACCATCTCTCAGCAGGCACTAAAAATGGGGGTAAAAGTTCCCGAGATTAAGTGCTCTTTTTGGTGTGAACGCGACATAAGGGGTACTAACGGAACTAAACGCAAAAAGTACTGTGAAAAGTACTCCGGTGTGAACGCGGCTATTGGGTGCTATTCCACCAGACACGCCGCGTTACGGCTCAGAAGCGTCCCAGAAGCGTCTCGGCACTGGGCTCCGCTCAAAATAGGATTCATGTCTATTTTTCGACGCGACGCGAGGCGTTGCAGAGGCGCCGGGCAGGAAGTGGACCGGTCAGAGCATCCGGCCCGTCCCCAAAATAAACAAATTTTGCAGACCCTATCCCTCCGTAGTCTTTCAAGTAGGAGAAATGCCAGCGTTCTCCTCCGGTTTACAGGCACTGTGTACATTATATATATAGAATCATTTTGATGATGAATGCATTTTTTTACCACTAAAATACAGCAACACATCTTTGATTCATGTCATTTATAACTGGGATATTACAATTATTATTAACTTTGTCTGTACAAAGTAGCCTGTCCAGGAAATATGCCCAAATCAACAAAAACTGCAAACCGGCAGGCAAGACTCTCCGCTTCTGAAATGCTTCTGAAACGTGCCCGGTAGGGTATGACGCCGGAGGAGGCCAGACCAAAACCGCGGCGCAGCCGTGACGTGACGCAGACGGACCCGGTGGAATCGAGGGGTTATGCTCATCGAGTCATCCGTGAGCAGAGCATCAAGTTGGCATGCCTATTACAGCTGAATGCGGCGATTACCACTTTGTTCAGCAAAACGCCTCACAAACTTATTAAGATCAACAGCTTTAGTGCGTTTTGATTCAATGCTGAGTACAGCCAAACTTCACAGTCTCTTCTCTGTCATTGTAGACCGCAAATACCTCATTCCTTCCGTCTACTTGAGTCCGAATGCTTCTCGTTTTGCGCCGTCCCGTTCAAATGAAATCGCCGCCAATCATATTTCCAAGCTCGCACCATCATTTGGGAGGGGTTACAAGACTCGCGTCTTGTGCTGCATTCACTTGCACTCGGACATTAGAGACTTTCTCTCATAAATGTCCGATGAGCCACAACTTTTCTTTCAAAACAAAGATGCCAACTGGGGTGGCAGCTGGGGTGGTAAGGCAATTTTTTTGGGTGGCAGTTGCCACCCCATGCCACCCCGGTAGATCCGCCCCTGCACACACTCTGTATCCTAACAGATCTATTGGTGGCTGGCAGGGCCGGACTGGGACAATAAGTCAGGCCGGGAATTATACACCCAGCCTGAAATAATTGGCTGGCAGTTTTTTATGCCATTTTGCTGGATTTATTTGTCAATATTTACAGCGTTGCTGCCCATAGTGATAGCCCTCTAAATCTACTACCCAAAAATAAACATATGGACATGGGTTACTATTTTAAAAAATGTGCAAATCTATTTAGGAACCTATTCATGTGAACATATTTTAAGTGGGGGTGGACCTCAAATCCTATAGGGGCATGCTCCCCCGGTAAGATTTATTTGTTGGACTTAAATGCATCAATCTGGTGCATTTTGAGGGGGAAATAAAGAGACTACACCCATATGAAACAGAACTGTATACATTTAAATAATCATAAAATCATAAAAACATGGCCATAACCAATAACATACCATATCCAATATGAAAAAACATTGAAACTTGTTTATTTATTTGTTTTTGGTTCATTTATAGTTGTGACTTGTGAGTGTGTATGGGCTCCTGAACCAGCCTCACCTGTCTCCCTCCTCTGCCCCCTGCTCCTCTTTGAGGCAGAAGCAAAGACTAGTTTTAGCTCTCAACAAGTTTTAAAAGTTTATCTTACCTTTTTTCACCTAGTTAACGTTTTTTTATTATTATTCATGCATATTTTACTAATCACTCCCCCCTCAAATGGAAATATGTGTTTACATAAATGGTGACCAAACCGTTTGAGACCCACTGAGATAACTTAGACTAAGTTAACTATCTAAACACTCAGAGAGTCCTTTACCTCACCTGAGCTGTAGTTATCAGTCTCTCAGTCTGACAGGAGAGGACTCTCCTCCACCTTGTTGTTGAAAAAGCTCCTTATATCCGTTAGCGCAGCTAGCTAGCACCAGATGCTAACAACAACAATACACGTAACCGGTGCGTGTGCTTTCTCTCTCGCTCGCTCGCGCCACACATACACACCCTCCCGAGCTTGAATGACACACAGAGACCAATCGAGGGCATTAGTATGATCTGTATGAAAGTGGCCATGTCGGCAGGCCACATCATGGAGACAGACAGTCACCCTCTGTGAGGCAGAGTCAGACCCACATTTGCACAGCGTTGCGTTCACAATACATACATAAAAACAAAAAAAAATCCACTTAGCAGGCCAGGCCATCGGGAAACCTCCCGGTCCTCCCGATGGCCAGTCCGGGCCTAGTGGCTGGGTCAAAACTGCAATGTGTTGAACTCTTTGGAAAAGCTCACCACATCATCATCTTGCCAAAAATAAGTAAAAAGTAGAACAAATTACTAAAACAATAATGTCTTATTTTGTCATTGAATACTTTTGTTGTGCTTCTTCGTACTTCCACTCTTCTACATTTTTTAGGTTAGATTACATGTCACTTGTTAGATGCTTTTATCCAAAGCCTTGGGCAATCCCCACAGGAGTGAGTCCCAAGAACACAGCAGCATGCTGACCGTATTGAGCCAGCGCACTGATCCACACCCATACAATTTGGCAGCAAGTATTGTACTGTTTACTCCCCCACATGTAATTAACAACTTTAGCTAGTAATATTTTTAATGCATTTGTCTTTTTTTCTTTCTTTCCCAGCCCTCCTCCAAAAGCATTGCATCGCCAAGGAACTTCCCTGCACAGTCAAAGAGTCGAAGGGTTTGACCACGTACATTGTCCCAAAGGACAATGCAACCCGCTGTGAAGTCTTTTTGAAGCATCCCAATGTGAGTAAGACAAGCCCAGATAGCTCATCTCTAATCAGAGTTTGTTTTTTTCTGACATGACACATGTTTCCTATGTTAAAACCATCCCTCGGCAAAACTCTATTGAACATACTGCAGCCATTATTGATGGTATACCTGTGTACTCGTATCTGCTGTTTTGAGTGCACAAGTGAGTCCCAATGGGAAATATGGCACAATGCAATATGATTACTCAGATGGTGCACAAAGTCACAAAGTTCTCCTGACACAGTTTCTCTGCCCTAGCAGTCAAGTGGAAATTCCCTCAGCTCTCTTTCTCTCCCCCCCTTTCCTCAACGCTCTGCTGAGCTGCAGAAGCAGATGCCCTCCTCCCTTCCCCCCTAATGAATAGCATCATCATGCATACTGTGGATATTTCCCTCTGTAGGACCCAGCAATCACTCACACAGTATCATGCAGCATTTAGGCTTAGGCTGTACACTCTCACCCCATGCATGCCACTCTGGAAGCATATCAGAGCACCTTTAGTGTTAAACTATAACACCATGTGCAGTATTAGGCTAATGTCATAATCTCATAACATTTGCTGTTTTAATATTTCATATTTAACCTAATTTTTTATTTAGTACGATGAGAAATTAGCAATTAGTATTAGTTGTTTTTAGTATTTGATATTTAGTATTTTACTTGAATGTGCAATATGACTTGTCACCAAATGACTTGTCACTGTCACAGGCTACTGCCTATTCTCTACTGGGGCACTGTAATACGTTACTTTAAAACTTTGTATATTGTATATTGCATACTTTTATTCGGATGTATCTGTATTTTGGAGCAACCTGGCAAAAAGAATTTCCTTCGGGATTAATAAAGTTCTATCTAATCTAATCTACACACCTTAACATTACACCTAGATTTGACTGAATAGGGATTATACTATTATTATATAACACAGAGCACCTCTTTAAATAAAGTTTACCACTTAAATAAACATAGCATAGTAAAAGAGGGTAGATAAAAGATTTTGAATCTTTTTCTGGATGAATTTAATGGAAAGATATCTGCCCAAAGTTAAGTGTTTTTTATATGAACAGTCATTTTGAAGTTGTTTGTAAAGCTGTCATGTTTTGTTTTCTTCCATATATCGACAAAAGGGGAACAATCTGAAACATCTCGATCCGGAAAATGAAATGAAGGGGCAAAGCGAGTGGACTTTTGCTTTCAAAGTCTGCTACAAGCAGCTGAACTTCTCATGCACCTGCCTCTCTGAGGTATGACACTCTAAAAACCATTACATGCACACACATATTAAGTATGCAAAGTAGATTAAATACTCTGAATTATGTGTTGACGCGTCATGTTTACATGACACATTGGAGCACTGTATTGTTATGACTGTTTCAGCATAAGTACTTAAACTGAGAACTAATTACCTTTTTTTCCATAGGGGCAACACAACAAAGCGTTCTGCATCAGTAAGTCTCATCACCTGTCAGACTTTGTGTCATATCTAAAGGGTATTTGTGTATATTTAGAAACTACTGATATTTTAAAACATGCTTTAGTCTAAAGTTCAATCTTTAAATGTATTGCCCGCAATGTTCTGTCATAAACAATATCTTCTTTTTACAGCGGACTGCAGCAAACACGGCAGGAAAGAAAGTAAGGAACTACAATAAATCCTAAACCTTTTTTGAATACGTTTGAACAAATCTGTAGTTTTACTTGTAGGCTACTTAAGTGTTTTAATCTTAAGTAGCCTACGCGATGTTACATTTAATGATGTATTGGACATTGAAATATAAATGTTGCCTGTTGGTGGATTAACTGTCAACAACACTCATCTCTTGACAGAGACTCCCGCCACCACTGGACGTTGATTGTCTGGTATCATCTTTATTCTTGTGCTGCTTCTGCTGCTGCTTCTCGCCTTCTGTTACAAAGATCATAATTCCAGGTATTTAATAATCTATTTGTTTTCCTGAGTTTCTCTGCCATAATCTGACATGTTTTCTATGCTCTGTTCTTGTTGTTGGTATGCTGCAGGTGCACTTCTGAGAGCAACGACTCTGCCTGTGTAATAGTGTAGGAACATCAGGGTTTTTTAACTTTTATATGGTATTTTTGTAAAAGTATCTCATAAGGCCAATTCGTTTGAGAAGGTTGCTGCACCACACACTCCACTGCCTTAACCGTATGAAGAAACACGGCTGACATACTATATATTTCTATGCTGTTGTCTTCGCTCTATGAATTTAATGAGCTCACGACAATCATGTAAATTAATTTGTGATTTTCTTTACACAAATAATATGGTGCAAGCAAACCCTTGTGAGACAGATGTTAACATACTCAATGCTAAATATCTACTACTATAAGCTCTGTTTTCTCTTTCAGTATTCCTACTACATTCCAGCTAAAGCCAAAACCAGTCTCCAGATGTTTTTAAAGCTAAATACTTCTTGCTCTTTTTCTGTTACGACATAATATTTAGCAGCGTTATGTTTAGGGAGAACGTATGTCTCTGATATTTCCTTTTTTCACTTTACTAAATCAGAGTTGTAAGGTTTATTGCCAAAATACACAAATATTATACTTAGTAATACAAATTGCACATGTGGTATCAAAGTTGACAAAGCTGTGGAAGCTGGAAAACTCTCAGGGGCACCAGTGAGTGCACTTTGAGAACCCAAGGCTACTTATCTTTCTTTGGGTTACATAGCATTAGTGATTCTATGCAGCTGGTTCTGTTATTTATAGATAAATTATGAAAAAGCACTGAGATTATTTTCGTTATAAATCTTAGACCATTTCTGCTGTCACAACAGAGCAGGACAAAATATTTATGTCTAATAGCATTTATTTTTGTATTTATTTTATTTAAGGACCCTATGAAAAGAGTAAGGATTCAAATGGTTTACTTTTTATTTCCAATTATCATCACAAAGTTGCCTCAGGGACCAAACATTTTAGTTAAGTTGAACTGAAGCTGTGGAAGCTATTGACTTGTACTGGAGCACCAGCGTGTGCGCTTTCTGTGTCCTTTAGCATTACAGCGAACTATTAACCTCAACCTAAAGCCAAGCCTTAACAAACCATAGTCTTCTCTTTTGCTAATGCTCCACTATGTAGATATTTACATATCTCTTTAAATAAATAGTATTCTTCGAGTAGGTGATATTATATTATATATTTATATAAATTATATAAATATTACATATTTATTTGTATTTACACTGTTGTTACAAGTTGGAATAACACATTTATAACCTCTTCTCATTAAATGATTATGTGTAGAAATAGGAATTAAAAGAGAAATTTTTCTGAAACAAAATGATTCCAACTTTATAGAAACAGTGTATTATTACATGTACTTAATTATACTTTTGGGTTTTCAACTCAATATAGAAAGACAATCTTGAATCATTTGATAATGATACCTTAAGGTACTATATGTAACTTTCCGAAATCTTTTTCTATGACATTGATAGCCATCGTTGACGTTAGCCGTCATATTAGCTAGTAAAGTAACTAGTAACTAATGGCGCATTTCCACTACACAGCCTCGCTCGGTATGGCTAGGCCTCGTTAGGACTGGCTCACTTTATGGCGCATTTCTATTACAGTTTAGGAACTGGGGTAGTATCTATAACAGTGGTCACCAACCTTTTTAAGCCCAAGATCACCAACCTCGGCCTAGGTGAAAGGCGAGATCTACCTATTGCAGAATTGAGTGAAAAAGACGGCCCAGACAGTGCTTCCAATTTGAGGCCTTTTATATAGGCTGCATCTGAATTACTGTTACAATGAAGGCTCGATAATCAGCTCACGGCATATAGGCAGGGGTAAAGTGGTATTTTTTATGAGTGGGGGCGGACCTCACCTCCTCTAGGGGGTCCGGGGGGATGCTCCCCCGGGAAGATTTTTTTTAAATATTGAAGTTAAAAGCATCAATCTGGTGCACTTTGAGAGCAAATGAAGAGATCTATGGATACCTCTCTCAACACCCATATGAAACAGAACTGTAAACAGATGTTCTTTTTCTTTATGGATATTTTACTAATCACTCCCCTTTTAAACTCTATTCTTGTTTTACTGCCATATAGTATTTCATAACTGTTTTTCCTTTTTCTCTTATTTTTATAACTATAATGATCATATGAAGGTGTGCCGCGGAAATAATCTTTTGAATAATTTGTGACCAAACCGTTTGAGACCCACTGAGATAACTTAGACTAAAGTAACTATCTAAACACTCAGAGAGTCCTTTAGCTCACCTGAGTCTCTCAGTCTGAGAGGAGAGGACTCTCCTCCAGCTTGTTGTGGAAAAACAGCTCCTTATGTCCGTTAGTGCAGCTAGCTAACCAGATGCTAACAACACGGTCCCTGCTGGCACCGGTCCCTCTCTCTCCTCCCCTCTCTCTCACACTAAATGCGCTATAGAGTGGCGAAGTCACGCCCACTTACTTCCGGGTATGGGACCTTATTTCGGAAAAATATGTATTGAAGTCAATGGAGAGAAAACTTATCTTTCGATCCCGTTTGAATTGTGCCATGAATTACACATATGATGTTTGTCAATCTTAAAAAATATTTCCATGTCAAAAAAGTCACAGTTTGTCGTAAAACTGTTGAAATATAAGACTATGAAAAATACGAACTAGAAAGACTACAAATCCCAGAGTCGCGTAAGTGATGTCACAATTGTTTTCCTCACTAGATCTAAGATCAGCGCCATATAGATATAATCTATCTATATGGCGCTGGCTAAGATAAGATAACTTTAACAAGATGCCTGTGTGCTTAGTACCAGGTTGTTATCATACCAGCAATGGGTCTTGCTTGTTCTTTCGCTTCCCGTCTGATGAAAGGACCAGGAGTGTCTGGATCAAGCTAGCTAGTAGCTAGCACGTTAGTTAGCATTACAGCCTTGTCATTTTTATTAGCCTTAACATGAAGTAACATTAAGTAACCCAAAATGTTAAACAGTAAGAGTAGTAGTCATATTTCGTGAACCCTTTGAATAGTACTGTCACCGGTGTGATCATTCTATAATACACATTTAAGCCCGGGGGAGAAATGCTAACGCTAACGCTAGCGATCTTCTCTACTTCATGCTATCTGCACAAATGGTTGACATTAAACATTAAAACGACCAGGCAGTTCAGAGAGAATCAAAGGAAGGCAGGCAGGCAGCTTTGCATGACATTCTTCAGGACGTGTTTCATTGTGGTGATAGTGAGGGTAGTCAATCGTTTGTTGACAGTAGTAGACGGCCATCTTGGTGACGTGTGTTGTTGTGAGACCAGAGATGTAGTTCATTGAGCGTTTCACACAAACAAATGTGTTACTTCACAGTTTTACGACACATTTTTTTTTTTTGACTTGCAAAATTATCTTTTAAATTGACAAACATCATATGTGTAATTCGTGGCACAATTCAAACGGGATCGAAAGATAATCTTTCTCTCTCCATTGACTTCAATACATAATTTTTCCGAAATAAGGTCCCATGGAGGTCCACCGGAAGGGGAGGGACTTCGCCACTCTATGACACAAGCACACGTTTATTTCCATGCAACTCTCTGATTGGTCTGGTGTCATGCCTCTGTTGCATTCACTGAACACGGGAAATTACAGTGCTGCCGTCCTCTCGTGTCATGATGAGGTTCACGTAAAGCACGGTTATGTGTTAATTAGCTGCCTGCCTGCCTTCCTTTGATTCTCTCTGAACTGCCTGGTCGTTTTAATGTTTAATGTCAACCATTTGTGCAGATAGCATGAAGTAGAAAGATCCCTAGCGTTAGCGTTAGCATTTCTCCCCCGGGCTTAAATTGTGTATTATAGAATGACCACACCGGTGACAGTACTCTTCAAAGGGTTCACGAAATATGACTACCGTACTACTCTTACTGTTTAACATTTTGGGTTACTTAATGTTACTTCATGTTAAGGCTAATAAAAATGACAAGGCTGTAATGCTAACTAACGTGCTAGCTACTAGCTAGGTAGCTAACTTGATCAAGCCACTCCTGGTCCTTTCATCAGACGGGAAGCAAAAGAACGAGCAAGACCCATTGCTGGTATGATAACAACCTGGTACTAAGCACACAGGCATCTTGTTAAAGTTATCTTATCTTAGCCAGCGCCATATAGATAGATTCTATCTATATGGCGTTATCTTATCTTAGCTATCTCTATTTTAGTGGAGGAAAACAATTGTGACATCACTTACGCGACTCTGGGATTTGTAGTCTTTCTAGTTGCGTATTTTTCATAGTCTTATATTTCAACAGTTTTACGACAAACTGTGACTTTTTTGACATGGAAATTATTTTTTAAGATTGACAAACATCATATGTGTAATTCATGGCACAATTCAAACGGGATCGAAAGATACGTTTTCTCTCTCCATTGACTTCAATACATTATTTTTCCGAAATAAGGTCCCATGGACCGGAAGTAGATGGGCGTGACTTCGCCACTCTATTCAAGCTCGGCTCTGTGTGTGTGTGGCAATAGCGCATTTAGTGTGATGAGAGAGAGAGAGGGAGAGAGGGGGAGAGAGGGGGGGGAGGGACCGGTGCCAGCAGGGACCGTGTTGTTAGCATCTGGTTAGCTAGCTGCACTAACGGACATAAGGAGCTGTTTGTTCCACAACAAGCTGGAGGAGAGTCCTCTCCTCTCAGACTGAGAGACTCAGGTGAGCTAAAGGACTCTGAGTGTTTAGATACTTAACTTTAGTCTAAGGTATCTCAGTGGGTCTCAAACGGTTTGGTCACAAATTATTCAAAAGATTATTTCCGCGGCACACCTTCATATGATCATTATAGTTATAAAAAAAATAAGAGAATAAAGGAAAAACAGTTATGAAATACTATATGGCAGTAAAACAAGAATAGAGTTTAAAAGGGGAGTGATTAGTAAAATATCCATAAAGAAAAAGTACATCTTCATATGGGTGTTGAGAGAGGTATCCATAGATCTCTTCATTTTGCTCTCAAAGTGCACCAGATTGATGCATTTAACTTCAATATTTCCCCCCGGACCCCCCTAGAGGAGGTGAGCCCCCCACTCAAAAAATAAAAAATACCACTTTACCCCTGCCCACGGCATATTCCCATGAATATGCCGTGAGCTGATTATCAGCCTTCATTGTAACAGTCACGGGTGTATTGTGTGTGTGCGTGTGGGGAGTGTTGCAGTAAAAAATGCCACTGTAGTGCCGCCGCCACTGTGGGCTAAGCCCCGAATGTTTTCAGGTCCAGGCGACGCCCCTGGTTGGCGCTCTAATGGAGATCAAAATAGACAAGACCAAGGATGGAAAGCAACTGAAACCTTTAAATATAAATCAGGTCCAAAGGTTAGAGTCTCTTTTCAAGTTGTGTTACAATTGTGTTCACACATCAGCAATTCTAAGCTATAATGATCAAATGTAATTGTTACATATAGTACCTTCGAATAATAAGGTAATATCTAACTTATATAATAGCATATACTAAACTTAATATAAGGATATATTTAGATGCTTTATACTAGTGTATCCTGTTCATACACTACAAGGGTTGGATACAATGAAGTGTGTAATGTCATCCACTGTTAAAAGGGCTAGTTGTTTGTCGTATGTTGGATTGCATTATAGTGGAAGAGGATTATATCCAGCCTTTGTATGTTTTTTAGTCTTAAGTGTCCATTATAAGTCTTTAAACTCTGTCTGTCTTGTGCAAATATGTATGTTACATTCATTTAGCACCTTAACATCTCTTTCATTTGTGATTTGCTTGTGTTGTCAAAAGAAATAAAACTTGCTTTACTTAAGAATGAGAGTTGTTTTTTGTTCGTGTTAGTGTTTGATTGTCTGAAGGTGTTTCTCTGCCAGTAAACAAAGTGAAGGGGTTGTATGTACTTCTGTGGTAATTTGTTTTGTGACAGAGGTGAGTCATCCAGGGGCACGTCAGCCCCACTATCTGTGCAGCAGAAAGACAGGAAATGCTCCCTTCTTCTCCCAGTGAAGCTGCCCTGCTATGACTCTCTTGCTTTACATCTTATCTTCAAGCATACTGTTAAAGAGGGGAGTCCTTTTCTAGAGAAATACCAGATATGTTTCCTGCAGTTTTTCATTTTACTGCTAAATGTAAAAAAGGAAACTAAGTTTACTGTAGTAACATGTGTTCCAGCAAACAGCAGCCTTTAAGTGTGTGATTTACTATAAAAAGGAGCTTATCTATGATTATTGATCAGGTTAAAGAAGTGTGTAATGTTAAAGCATTTGTGTTTACACCTCAGTTTGTGTGTCGACTATAGCCCATGACAAGCTGAAGACATTTTGCTGACTAACTAGAGTTAGCTGGAATATCAAGCTCCATTGCATTAGGATTTATTAGATTGAAACAATGAATGTCTGTTCAAATGATGCTTACACAAAACATAATGGTTTGTCTCAAGTAGTACTCATATGTCCACAACTAAGTTTATTGTTTAACTTGTGCACACACCACTTGTCTGTGTTTGAGGAGAGAATAAGCTTCCCCACACACTCTGCATGCGGGAAGATGAATCACGAAAGGTTAAAACTGCCAGTGAAAATTTCCACAAGTGTCAGATTTCAATGCTTGTTATAAAGAAACCCTAAAACCTAATCATATTGTAAATATCTGGTAATAAATTGTATTTCAAACTTTTATTCACAAACTAAAACATATTTTATTCTGTCATGCAATCCCTCTCTACTGTTTTTCCTCTTGCACAATTTGTTCTCACATGAACGCTGATGATAGGATTTATGTTAAGTATTTTCTACACTAGCCTGTGTTAGTGGTTTTTAAAGTATTTTAATATTTGGTACAGAGCAGTTGTCCCCTGGGATATTTATAGAGGCCTTATTATATTTTTTATATTGGGGGATGAAACCCTCTTTAATGGTCACACATGCAGAGCACACAGCACACACAGTGACATTTGTTCTCTGCTTTTAACCCATCCTAGAACCAGGAGTCTAGCACTAGGAGCACTTGCTTTTCGGGGATGTCCCTTTCCTGAAAGTGAGTGTAATATGGCTCCTTCCCTGGTCATAAGGTCTGAGCCATGCTAGGGTTACAACAACCGGTCACAACCGGCCAAAAACGAAAGTGAATTCCTGAGCGTACAGTTAATCAATAAATCAAATCCAGATGGGGGTTTGAATGGCACAGACAAACAAGACAGCTGCATGCTAACAGAGTGACACGTCTTCAAGGTCAGCTATGCTCAAAGAGCTTCTGTGAAAACCTACATCTAATGTCTAATGTAAAATGTGTGTCATGTTAAAGGAAAAACAGAAGAAGTTGTAATAATTTGTTTGCTTCTTTACTTTAAAAGGACCTACAGTAGGCATGCTATACATTTGATCATATTCGAAAAGTATTCTTCCATAGTTTGTGACACATTTCTAAGTCTTATTTAAAGAAACTTCAAGGCTGTTTTTATTCTTGAAAATCTGCAGAGGTCTTTTCCAAGATCTGATGATGATGTTTCTGCCAATGAGAGCTGCTGAGGGGGGTTGTGCTCCTGTGGGGTGATTACTGGCATCAGACAGCCAACAAGTCAAATGACTCTAAAGTCAGATCTGGTGGAAGTGAAGTGTGTGGTCTACCATCAGGAAACGCACTGTACACATGACCATATTTGGAAGGTATGCTGTACTTATCATGAGGTTACTTTAGGTCATAAATTTGCAAAGTGATCTTTAATATTTAACTTATGTTTAAGCCTATATTAAACTCATATTAATATCAGGTGCTTTATAATGTTTTTATAATTAAACTTCACAGGGTGGCTACAATGGAGTGTCAATGCAATGTAACTCAATAATGGAAGTGCCAGCTGCTGATTGTGTTTGTGTTATAGAGGGACTATGTATGTAGTTTTTTGGATTGCATACATTGTGAAAGGATAATGTCCAGACATTGTATGTCTTATAGCCTGAAATTAAATATTCATTAAGTCTGTAAACTCTGCCTGCCTAATCAAATGATGTTTCCTATTACCATGCATCACTTTAACAGCTATTTCATCTGTGGGCCTTATGGGCTTGTGTTGTCACAGATAAATAAAACACTTTTATTTAAGAATGAGTATTTTTGTATTCTACATACTAAAAACATACTACTGTAGAGGTGTTATTATCTGATGACTTTTATCTGCCAGTGAGAACTGGTGAGGTTTTTTCACTCTTGTGGTTTGAGCTGTCTTGTGACGGGAAGTTTGTGATAGAGGGGTGTGCGCTCAGCTAGGAGTCATTATTAATTCCAGACGAGGTACATAAACATATTTAGAGACAAGGAAATCTCCACAGCTGCATCTGTGTTGTTCTTGGATATGTTCTGTTGTCTGAACCTGGATATATTTCAAACCGACTCCCATGCTCTCTCACTGTGCTCTCTGTAGTCTCACTCACAGCTGGATGAGGCTCCCTTCCTATCAGTTGGAGGGTTTAAATTCAGCAGCAGGCTTTGAGACAAACTCCCCTCTTTTCTGCAGAAACAGGAACTGTCGTAACAACAGTTTCCAATCAGCAAATTAATTGTCTATTAAATCTGTCCACTCTCTCTGCCTAATGCAATAATGTTAACTTTTATCTACATTATTATATTTCATTCTGATTTGTTGCAAGACAAAATATAGTCCCTTTACCTGTTTAAAGTTGTTTTGTATTGTCAGAGGTGTGTCTTGCTGGTGAGGGGTTTGTCCCTCTGTGGGGTGATTACTGACGGCCACTAATTTTGGCGCGTTTCCACTACAGCGCGCAGCCCGGTTTAAGAGGGCTGTGACGTCAGCCCGTCTTTGGTTGCGTTTCCACTTGGCCTAGTACCGGCCGACGGGTCCTAATTCACAGTTTTTCTGGCCTCATAAAATCGTGGGTCCAGGGCCAGAGACAACGAGGCTGAGTCGGGCTGAGTATGCTAAACTAGAGAGCGTCGCTGGCAAGGGGTCTACAACTACAACAAGATGGACATATTTGACCGTGATTTAATTGTAATACACGTTTCAAAATGATGCCGAAGTAACAACATACTGATACCGGTTAGTAAAAACCATGAATTAATGCTTTGTCAAGTCTGCAGACAGACGGCAGGGGAAAAACCTTTTAAAATGCTTGTTTTCTAAATGGAGATTGGCTAAGCTAACGCAGTATATGCTCCGACCGTCCACACTCACAACAACGGCCTATACAGACATAAATAAAGCAGCGACTGTATTCACCATGACACAGGCAGTCTGTGGTGTGTACTTGTTTAACTTTTGTCTAGTTTCTGAACATATATGAGGAGCTGTGAGCTCTGAGTGCTAACAGCTAACGGCTGTGTTGTTTTTCTGGGGTCCTCTGAAGATCACGTCACGGCTCCGCCTACACTGCGTTACTATAGATACTGCCCCAGTTCCTAAACTGTAATGGAAATGCACCATAAAGTGAGCCAGTCCTAACGAGGCCCAGCCATACCGAGCGGGGCCGAGCGAGGCCGTGTAGTGGAAACGCGCCAAAAGTGTCTAACAAGTGACATGTAATGTAACAGAATCAATCTATTTCCAGGAAGGACAGATAACCTGCATCACTAATGTGATACAAAGATCTGACCAAGTTACACAGAAAAGCAATGACTTTATGCAGACATTAATTCAGCTAGGTCATTTACATTACAGTCTTTAGAAAGGTGGGGGGAAAGAAGGGGAAGTACAGCATGGTAATTACAACCCTAACATCCATATGATAATTGCCTCACAATGGTCAAGGTGAAACCCTTCTGTCTGAGAACATTTTGTAGTTAGGAAACTATATATTGAATTATTATAAATTCCCATGACATTTAGATAACAATAGCAATTCTACATATTAGATATTAATATCTCTTTAGGTTTTGCCTGAAAATGTGGGTTGGTGGGAATGAGATAACTTACTTATACTTTCTCAATAAAGAGTAGAATTGCTTGTTATGACTTAGACATGGAAATAGGCTTGACTTCTTGAAGAGTGAAAGCATTACACTGCAACAAGGCCGCACACTTCCTTATCTCTTTTACACAAACAGACACATGTTCCACTAGTAACAAAGAAAACAAAGTTGCTTTGACTCATCGCCTCGTGCAGTTCCCGTTAATCTGTTTGAACTATTTTGTTGAATGAGCCCTGTTTTTTTCACCCAATAGGGTTTCCTTTGAAGGATATGCTGAACTTTAGGCCCAATTACAGTCTGACCCCTACACCCCAACCCACTTCCACTCCGTCTGTGCGTTCACATGGAGGGTCTGGCAAACAAAAAAGTGCCCTTCAAAACCAACTAGAGTGAGAGTTAGTTGTCTGCATCAGTCCTGACTTAACCTGCTGACCTCACTGATTATGTGCAACGCTGCTTGTGTTAAAACGTACACATTTCTTTTACAATGTAACCTTCAAGTTTATCTAACTACCGTAATTTTCGGACTATAAAGCGCACCTGACTATAAGCCGCAGCAGCTAAATTGAATGATGTGTACATATATAAGCCGCACTGGACTATAAGCCGCAGGTGTTTTAATGTTTAATTACCATATGTAAGGGTTCGTGCACAGAGGGGATTGTCGGGAAAGAGATGGCTGTTTGAGGAAGCTCCCATTTATTAACATTTCAACAAACAAGTTGCATATTTGCATAACGTATTCAAGTGTTACCATTTAGTGCAATAGTAGCTACAGAACATGTACTGTGCTGTGTAAACTGTACTGTATCACATAGCGTTTCAGACACACACACTTTTCAACTTTCAAATTAGGAGAGGTCTTCTTTGTGTTATAAGATAGGACTGGCAGGGTCAGTCAAACCTGGTCGTTATCCCGCGGAGCTCCTGTCCCGGTCCCTTGCGCTCTCTCGGCCCGGTGTCTACAGGGCTAGCCCGAGGATCCCCCGCTAGCATCCCCCGCTAGCATCCCCCGCTAGCATCCCCCGCTAGCAACAGGCCTTCAAAACAATGTTAGAGGCGCTCCTGAAACAGCGTCAAAACAGGTATATTTCCCGGGCTTTAATATACGCTTTGTTTCACTCGTTTGTTGTTTTGTTCCTCCGTGTTTTCAGAGCAAGTCGTCGGAGCTGTAAAAATCCATAGATTTGCCGCACCGTTATATGCAACCCAGTCTCACGGCATTTCGTGTTATAGTCACAAAATTTATTTAATCTATTGATTCGTGTTCACCAACACGATTTTCAATTTTTTTCGTGTCACACAGAACGATTTTAAATGCAATGTATTTCTATTGCTAGTATGTTTCGTGCCTGCAACACGTCTTTTTGTCCGGTCGGGTCTTGGAAGACCAGAAGCTGTGTGGTTCATAAAAACATGTTCTTACTCAATATCTTACCCTAAGCCTAACACTATCCCTTTTATTTTAAATTGTATAATGTGTGAGTTTTTTTGCCGTCAGTGAGGAAAAGAAATGGCTCAGAGCCTCAGAATACTGAAATCTGTATTTGATGTCATCTTTTTTTCCTTCTAATTTGTTATTATTTGGTGCAGGCACGAAACATACTACCAATATAAATACATTGCTTCTAAAATCGTTCTGTGTGACACGAAAAAATGGCGAAATCGTGTTGGTGAACACGAATCAATAGATTAATTTCGTGACTATAACACGAAATGCCGTGAGACTGTGTTGTTATATAAGCCGCAGGGTCGAAAAATGGGAAAAAGTTGCGGCTTATAGTCCGAAAATTACGGTATATTTTATTACGGTGTCCTTAAAGATTTGTTGTTTTATATTTTATGTCTGCACCATGACATCAAGTCAAATTCCTCGTATGTGTGAACCTACCTGGCAATAAACCCGTTTCTGATTCTGATTCTGAAGTTTACATTTTGAGTTTTTGAGATGCTGATTTGAAACGGGCATTTCCTGTTTCTGCCAGAGAGAGGGGAGTTCGTCCCCATTATTGCGGCTGTATTTACACCCTCTACACAAAAGAAGGGAGCCCTGTTTAGCTCTGAGTGTGACTACAGACAGAGTTGCCTCCATCACAAAGTAGGAGTGCATGGTGTTTGTCTTAAATATACTTAAACTTTCCCTTTCACAAAATAAATAACACACACCCAACACCCAACCCAATGTTGCTTGGTTGTCTTCTTTCTTAAACCGAACACGACGTTATTGTAACATTGACTCAACGGAAAAATACCTTCCAAGTATAGGTATGTGTTCCTACTGTATTGGTATTGACCTGAAGTAACCTCAAGATCAGTCTCCTCACAAAGATAAACCAATCACCACTTCCTCTATGCTTTCTTTCTTCCAGATGCCTGACCCCTAGATTCCACTGGGTCCGTCTGCGGCGCGTTACGGACGCGTTACGGACGCGTTACGGACGCGTTACGGCTGCGCCGCGGTGCTCAAGGTGATCGCGGCCACTCTAGTCAATGGGTGCTATTCCACCACACGCGGCGCGTTACGGCTCAGACGCGTCCCAGAAGCGTCCCAGAAGTGGCTCGGCGCAGGGCTTTTCTAAAATTAGGATCGAATCCTATTTTTGTCGCGGCGCAGCCGTAACGTAAGGTCGGGCAGGCAGGAAGTGGAACGTTCAGAGCTATATAGACCTATATAATACACACACACAAACTAATTGTGCAGACCCTATCCCTCCGTAGTCTTTCAAGTAGGAGGAGAAATGCCAGCGTTCTCCTCCGGTTTACAGGCACTGTGTAAATTATATATATAGAATAATTATGATGATGAATGCATTTTTTTTACCACTAAAATACAGCAACACATCTTTGATTCATGTCGTTTATAACTGGAATATTACAGTTATTATTAACTTTGTCTGTACAAAGTAGCCTGTCCAGGAAATATGCCCAAATCAACAAAAACTGCGAGCCGGCAGGCAAGACTCTCCGCTTCTGAAATGCTTCTGAAACGCGCCTGGTAGGGTATGACGCCGGAGGAGGCCGGACCAAAACCGCGGCGCAGCCGTAACGCGGCGCAGACGGACCCGGTGGAATCTAGGGGTTAGTGGCCGTCAGTAATCACCCCACAGAGGGACAAACCCCTCACCAGCAATTGGCTGAGAAATATCATTACATTGAAGACACAACTCTGACAATACAAAACAACTTTAAACATTTAAAGGGACTATATTTTGTCTTGCAACAAATCAGAATGACATATAACCATGATAAACACCTGAATTAATATGAGTTCAATATAGGCTTAAACATAAGTTAGATATTAAAGATCCATTTGCAAATGTATGACCTAAAGTAACCTCATGATAAGTACAGCATACCTTCCAAATATGGTCATGTGAGTGCGTTTCCTGATGGTAGACCCATCATTCAGGTCACAATCACAATCCCTCCTGTTTCTTTAATATGACAACACACTTCACTTTTACCAGATCTGACATTAGTCATGTGACTTGTTGGCTGTGTGATGCCAGTAATCACCCCACAGGAACACAACCCCCCCAGCAGCTCTCATTGGCAGAAACATCATCATCAGATCTGATGCTTGAGTTACATTGCATTGACACTCCATTGTAGCCACCCCTGTGAAGTTTAATTATAAACACATTATAAAACACCTGAATTAATATGAGTTTAATATAGGCTTAAACATAAGTTAGATATTAAAGATCACTTTGCAAATGTATGACCTAAAGTAACCTCATGATAAGTACAGCATACCTTCCAAATATGGTCATGTGTACAGCAGTGGCGGCCGGTCCATAGGGGCGACTAGGGGCGCCGCCCCACCTCTTCCCATATTAAAAAATAAAAATAAAAATAAAAAATCTATTTTAAAATATATTTTTTTTAATTTTAATTTTTAATGAACAAGGTAAATATTATATAATTGGTATCAGTAAAATGTATAATCTACAATAAAATCTCGTTTAAAATTGTGTTACGATGTCTAAAGTTACTGATAAGTCACATGTTTCCTGCCTGGCCTTGCCCGTGTACCTTCTCTCGTCTGGGGCGCTAAGAGAGGAGCCCTCAACCAGTGCAGCAGCAGCCACTAGCAGCTGACTGTTGCTATCTGTAACGTGTAAACTATGCCGCGAAAACATAATTTCAGCCAATCAGCGTCGTCAAATATGACGGTCACGGGGCGCCAATGTCAGCGCCCCGTGCAGTCTGTGAGTAGTTTGGACAGTGACTCGTATCCGGTTGACGCAGTAGTTGATGAGGATGGCTTCGTGTGCAGGTGGAGTCTCCGGACCTCGGTCCCCGCCTAATTCTGTTCAAGAGCTAATCTCCAATCCTTTCGAAAGGAGAAGTTTGGCAGATAAATTGTTGCTTAAAGACCTTGGACCGGACCAACCCGATTTGAATATATCGCAGCAATCTCGTGAAAAAGACAAAACTTATACACGAGGCTTCGCAAGTAGCTGGTACACAAAAAAGGCTTGGCTAGCTGGATGCAAACAGGTAAATGCTGTCTTTTGTTTCCCATGCTTGGATATCACTTTATATGTAGAGAGGAGGTTTCCCATGGTTGTTAGAAGTTTATTAATAAGTGGGCATTTATCACAGAAGTGATTGTTCTGTCTCCACGTTTGTTGCATTGTCTGTGATGTATTTTCCAACAGTTATAGCTCCTGTCCTGTCCCAGCAACACTACACGGTTTGCAGCTCCACCACATTTTTGGTTTATCTTCGGTGTCGCTTAAAATCTGCTTCCCATCGGACTAAAACCTCCACGTAATCTGAAGACAGATACTTGAAGTTATTTAAACCTTTTGCAAACTTTATGTTCTTTCTTGCTCTAGCCTTGCCAGTTACATTGTACATAACACATATATTATCATTATGCTAACTGGTTGTTCGTGTTAGACGATGTAGCTTTTTCATTTCTGAGTTATTGCTATATGTAAATAAGCCTGTTTGTAAATAATCCTCAGAGAAACAAAGAAAAAACACAATTTATGACATTTTGTGCTGTGGTTATTTTTTTTAAATTGCATTTATTCACAGTTCAGTTTGAAATGCTGTAGTGACTTGTATTGAACCACTTAAATATTTATAATTAATGCTACTGAAAAGATGCTATTAATTTTATATCCCACATGCAGTTCACTGTAAAGCTACTTGGTGGAGGTGTTGGTTCATAAAACATGAACAGTTTTAAGAAAGAAAAAAACAGACCAGTTCTGAGAACACAAATTCCTGGTAAAGTAGTAGATGTTCAGGTTGATAAATAATATTTTCCACACTGAAGATTATGGAGGTATTGATCAGTCTTCTCATATTTTTAAGCCTCGATTTCTCCTTTCCCCCCCCCTCTAACATCACCAGAAGTCATCATTTAAGGGGTCATTTCTCGAAAAAAAATTCCGGGGAAACCCCCGGACCCCCAGGTACGCACTTACGGTACGTCAAGAGCCCACCAAAAAAAAAGGCCACCGGCCGCCACTGGTGTACAGTGCGTTTCCTGATGGTAGACCCACAAATCAGTCGGGTCACAATCACAATCCCTCCTGTTTCTTTAATATGACAACACACTTCACTTTTACCAGATCTGACATTAGTCATGTGACTTGTTGGCTGTGTGATGCCAGTAATCACCCCACAGGAGCACAACCCCCCTCAGCAGCTCTCATTGGCAGAAACATCCTCATCAGATCTTGGAAAACACCTCTTCATTTTAGCCATGCTGTCATGGCCTGGCTCTTGGCCATAACAAAGAATGTGGAAAAAACACAATATAAGGAAATATATTTATTAAAGCAAACTCAACTTAACCAAGAGCTACCACCATGTGTCACCAGTGGTGACATTTTGCTGACTATTAGCCGCTGCAATCTTTCCATTGGCCATAACCCAACACGGTGAGCAAGACAACTAAAGAAAACACCCTGCTCTTCTGATTATGACTATGACTCAGGCCCTTCATGTTTATTGGTTCAACAAAGCTACACTCCATGACAGCTGGAGAGCAAGTTATACATGTGTTTATGTTATCTTAATGCTTTCTCATTTTCAGTGAAAGGTAATGGAATCTTATTCATTCTTTCTCTTCCTGTTTGTCGACAAGACTACTATAACATGCCTTTCATTATCAATGTAGTGGTTTCCTCAGTAGTGGCTTTTTCTCTCGCATGTTATATGATTGTTACTTAATGTCTGACTGATGGTTTTCAAAAAACGATTAGATTATCTTAAAGAGGAACGTTGTTGAAAAGGAGCTGTTTGCAGAGATCTATGCTATACAAATCTCAACACTTAAAGATAACACCTCACAGGAAGTTGCTACTGTCCTCACATTTGGTAACATATCCTGTCTGTGCTGATAATCACACCTTATCTTTGCTTACACACACACACAGGTGACCACAATATGCAAATGACTCAAGTTACAATACACTCGATACGCTTGAGTTTACAGAGGAAACAAAGAAGAAAATATTTTGTGCAAAAGTGTCAAGACTGGTTATAAATCAGACGCAGATAACCAGAACCGTGAAACTAAATATCCAGCTACTGTTATTACACACTTTTAGTACAACAAATGACATTGAGGTTTTAAATATGAGGCCTTTTTAACTAACAGTTAACACTGCCTTTCCGTGGTGGGGATGTGATCCGTTTTCCATTAATGTCCTATTTTTCCTCACTTTCAAAAAGGGAAATGTCCAGTCTTGTCCACAGAACATTTTAAGTACAAGAGCACACACTCAAAAACACAAACTGTATCTGTGTCTCAGGATGGCCTTATGGAAAAAGTGGTATGAGCAATAGAGGCGAAAGAGGAAGTCCATCTTTGCCAGCAGTGTGGAGGTTATCATGAGAAGAATGTACTGAAATAGCATGCAGCATTAATGAACTGTCACGTAGCAGTGTTTGAACAGACCTTAGTCATGGGTTTGTTATAAAAAATACACTCAGGCCCATTCAACATCCACTGCACGTGCCTACTTCCCGGTGTGGTGTGGTCTGCCATTGTTCCTGGTTTTCTTCGTGAGCCCTTCCTGTTCTTCTACAGGTGTTCTCAAGTCTTCCCGTTCCTCGTTTTGTTTTGCTGTTTTCTTCTGATTTCACCTCTTCTGATCCTCTTTTTATGTTTTCATCCCAGTTTTATTTTGTTAAAGCTCACTTTTTGTTATTTAAACCTGCCTCCATCTGTTGTACTGTGTTTGCCTTTCTTACCTGCCTATGAGACAAAAGGACATGATAAGATAAATACATTGTTACTGCTGATCTGGAGTCATATTGTTGCTCGATGTTATCGTTGCAGGTGAATAAAACTCTCACTTTTTGAAATCGAAACGTTCCCACAGAGTGAGAATACATTTTCCAGCTCATATTAAAAGAAGAGGGAAGTATTAAAGAGATTATTCAGACATCAGAGGATGATGCTTTCTTCTGTTTTCTTACTCACCGCGTTGGGTTGTGGCCAATGGCTCTCAGCCAAATGTCATCACACACTGCGAATCATCAGGAAACAACAGAGGAAATATCAGATAGGTAATAAGTAAATGCTGATAATGGCATCCTTGGGCAAGATACTGAACCCTGAGATGCTACCGATGGCCAACAGTGTGAATGTGTGTGAGTGTGTGAGTGTGTGAGTGTGTATGCATGTTAGTTCCTAGAGCAAGGTGCACTGCTCTGTGTGAATGAGGTGTGAATGAGGTGTGAATGGATGTGAGTGTGTGAGTGTGTATGAATGTTAGTTCCTAGAGCAAGGTGCACTGCTCTGTGTGAATGAGGTGTGAATGAGGTGTGAATGGATGTGAGTGTGTGAGTGTGTATGAATGTTAGTTCCTAGAGCAAGGTGCACTGCTCTGTGTGAATGAGGTGTGAATGAGGTGTGAATGGATGTGAGTGTGTGAGTGTGTATGAATGTTAGTTCCTAGAGCAAGGTGCACTGCTCTGTGTGAATGAGGTGTGAATGAGGTGTGAATGGATGTAAAGCGCTTTGAGCGGTCGTAAAGACCTGATAAAGCGCTATATAAACACAGTCTATTTACCAATTGATAAAGCAAACAGATGAACAAGTGTTGTTATAATTTGATTTAATATTTAGTTCGAAAGCTTGCAAAGAAACATTTGTTATGTTAATATGTCCACACCTGGAAAATGTAAACAGTAAATCAAACGCTATTAAAGAACATTAAAGAGGAAATACTATACACTCATTTTCAGGTTCATATCTGCATTTTGTTCCTCTACTGTGACGTGTTTCCATGCTTTAAGATCTGAGTACTTCTTCCACCTTTTGATTTGACTAAGGTCAGAAACTTGTCTTGGTTTATCAACATTATGCTGGTAATAGTAACCGGTTGAAAGATGAATCAAGTCTGATGGACTTAGATGGAGTTTTGTTGTAAACATGTTCACTATATTTAGACAAAATAAAACTATTTAAACTTATTTTCCGACATATATTTAATGATACAATAAAATGCTGTCGCTAATTATTAGCTACATATTTGACACATGCCACACCATTTACATTTTCATGAGAACAAAGATACACACTCTTCACATGTTGGCATCCATAACTTTTCTGCTGTTCGGTCAAAAAGGCAGAGATACTCAAAGATTTCTAGGGATGTTAACAAACATGGTCTGACAAAATAATATATATATATAACAGATATATAACTCTTGCAGGCTGTATCATCTTCACATAGAGAAATTCACACTTTCGTGTCTGTTTCTTTCTAACGCTCTGTTTTCAGAATACAGTATGAGTCATAATGTCATAATACGCAGAAACCTTAAAGGTCAAAGGCTGTGACTAAATAGCTAATGAATGTATCCAATGCATCAAGTTAAGAACGTGTAAACCACAGAAAGTCAATCTATGCCTGAAATTACAAAGATTACCTGGAATGTTAACAAACATGGTCTGACGTATGGTTTCTTTCTAACACTCTGTTTTCAGAATATGAGTCATACTACGCAGAAACCTTGAAGGCTGTGACTAAATAGGTGATGAATGTATCCATTGCATCAAGTTAAGAGCGTGTGTAAACCAAATTTACAGAAAGTCAATCTATGCCTGTGATTGAAATGACAAAGAACACAACCCTGTTTACTTTAGACAACTTCAAAAACAGAACCTCATACCATTATGTCTACATTATATCTCTCTTTCCCTTCAGAGGAGAGTCCTATTATATTGTTAAAGGATTGAATATGAAGCGGTGAGGTAAACACGGTCACAGTCTGTGGGTTTCTCTGAATAGGAAATGACTGGTTCGCAGTGCAGCATGACAAGTCTGAGTATATCAAAGACAAACAATGCATCTGTTTCAATAAGACTTATTGAAATGACAAAGAAAACACAACCTTGTAGATCACTAGCTGGTTGCACATTTGCTCCTGTCAATCTACAGTTATCAGATTTACAACAATTAACCATCAAAACTGTGTGTGAAAATGTGTCTGCTCTTGCCAGCTGATCATGAACTCAATGCATTCAATGTTTCAATGTGAGGCTGAAGAGTACAGTCCAATGATCAAACCTTGGGTCACACTTGAGTTCATGTAAGTGACGTCTGCTTTACAAACAGAACCTCATACTTCCATGTCGACAACTTCCTCTTTTTGACTTATTTGTGGGGTGTCTCTGTGAGTTAGTACTTGTCCGCTGCGAGGGTCCAAGGACAGAAGGTTGCTGTTGTCACTGTAAGCCCTCTGAGACTAATGTAAATATTGATCGATTGATTGTTTCTGACCTTTCAGGAGTTTGATCAGGATTCAGTGTGCAGCGAGGAGGGGAGAGGGGGCCGGAGCGTCCGCAGGTCTCTGTTTGTGGAGATCTACGGTCTGCAAAGGGAGCCGCACATCCACTTCTCAAACCAGGAGTACTACAAGAGGCTGGAGGAGCTGAAGAGCGCACACCTGAAGAACATGGCCGAGCTGGAGAGGATGTACATCGGCCAGCATAGGGAGAGTCCTGCAGAGGAGGAAGAGGATGGAGGAAGAACCAACAGAGAGGACAGACTGTCTATCAGGTTAGACCTTTTTGACTTTTTTAGTCACTTTGGCATTACACGGAAATGTAGCCATTAAGTTGATCTTATGTATAACTACAGAATACAAAACTTTTCAAACAAATATAGCCCATTTTAGACACATCCAGAAATATGTTTTCACCTGCTATTTACCAAGAATGATGCTTACTGTGCAGCTTTGTGTCCTGGCCTCAGAGAGGATTTGATATGGGTGGTCATTTCATTAGCAACATTTGATCTGAGTGCAGGAGGCAGTAAGTAAAATAAATTGATTGGATGGCTGATATATTCAACCGCGGGGTGAGGACGAATGTATCATGATTTATAGATTATATACTCTCTGAAGCTTTCTTTAAAATCATAAAGCGAATGCACTTACAGTATAATTAGTATTAGATGTTAAAGTACACCCTGTAAATACACTTCTCCTTTTAACGGTGTTTGTATTGGCTTTTATCACACTTTTTTTGGAGAAATAAAGAAAGCCAAACAATATGCACATGTCTTATTCTTACCTTAAGGTGGCACTATTGTGTCAGGAGTATCAACACTCTTTGGTGAACATACATGCAGTGCATCTAAACAGGCATCCATTTGATAATGTGTTTATTAGTCCTCCATTTTATGTAATGAGTGTGTTTTTAAGGTCAAAGGTCAAGATGGTGACTCGGCATCAAACACAAAAAATGTACCTATAAAACCTATTTAACAATGTTCAATCTAACACTTTAGTGCATATTTGATATTTTATTGATGTAATAGTACTTTTCAGGCAGTCTGACCTACAAACAAATGTAGGTCAGACTGCACAAGACTTTGTTTAGGAAGTTATTTTGGAGTCAAGTGGCAGGAGAATTAATGCCTCCTCCTTCCTGATATTCAAGGAGTGGCCCTGTCAGGAAACTCCAGAGGATCAATTCCCAGGAGGAGCTGGACAACTAAAGAAAACACCCTGCTCTTCTGATTATGACTATGACTCAGGCCCTTCATGTTTATTGGTTCAACAAAGCTACACTCCATGACAGCTGGAGAGCAAGTTATACATGTGTTTATGTTATCTTAATGCTTTCTAATTTTCCGTGAGAGGTAATGGAATCTTATTCATTCATTCTCTTCCTGTTTGTAGACAAGACATATAACATGCCTTTCATTATCAATGTAGTGGTTTCCTCAGTGGTTGTGGCTTTTTCTCTCGCATGTTATATGACTGTTACTTAATGTCCGAGTGGTGGTTTTCAAAAAACGATTTGATTATCTTAAAGAGGAACGTTGTTGAAAAGGAGCTGTTTGCAGAGATCTATGCTATACAAATCTCAACACTTAAAGATAACACCTCACAGGAAGTTGCTACTGTCCTCACATTTTGTAACATCTCCTGTCTGTGCTGATAATCACACCTTATCTTTGCTTACACACACACACAGTGATCACAATATGAAAATGACTCAAGTTACAATACACTCAATACGCTTGAGTTTACAGAGGAAACAAAGAAGAAAATATTTTGTGCAAAAGTGTCAAGACTGGTTATGAATCAGACGCAGATAACCAGAACCGTGAAACTAAAATATCCAGCTACTGTTATTACACACTTTTACTACAACAAATGACATTGAGGTTTTAAATATGAGGCCTTTTTAACTAACATAAGTTAACACTGCCTTTCCGTGGTGGGGATGTGATCCGATTTCCATTAATGTCCTATTTTTCCTCACTTTCAAAAAGGGAAATGTCCAGTCTTGTCCACAGAACATTTTAAGTACAAGAGCACACACTCAAAAACACAAACTGTATCTGTGTCTCAGGATGGCCTTATGGAAAAAGTGGTATGAGCAATAGAGGCGAAAGAGGAAGTGCATCTTTGCCAGCAGTGTGGAGGTTATCATGAGAAGAATGTACTGAAATAGCATGCAGCATTAATGAACTGTCACGTAGCAGTGTTTGAACAGACCTTAGTCATGGGTTTGTTATAAAAATATACACTCAGGCCCATTCAACATCCACTGCACGTGCCTACTTCCCGGTGTGGTGTGGTCTGCCATTGTTCCTGGTTTTCTTCGTGAGCCCTTCCTGTTCTTCTACAGGTGTTCTCAAGTCTTCCCGTTCCTCGTTTTGTTTGCTGTTTTCTTCTGATTTCACCTCTTCTGATCCTCTTTTTATGTTTTCATCCCAGTTTTATTTTGTTAAAGCTCACTTTTTGTTATTTAAACCTGCCTCCATCTGTTGTACTGTGTTTGCCTTTCTTACCTGCCTATGAGACAAAAGGACATGATAAGATAAATACATTGTTACTGCTGATCTGGAGTCATATTGTTACTCAATGTTATCGTTGCAGGTGAATAAAACTCTCACTTTTGAAATTGAAACCTTCCCACAAGTGAGAATACATTTTCCAGCTCATATTAAAAGAAGAGGGAAGTATTAAAGAGATTATTCAGACATCAGAGGATGATGCTTTCTTCTGTTTTCTTACTCACCGCATTGGGTTGTGGCCAATGGCTCTCAGCCAAATGTCATCACACACTGCGAATCATCAGGAAACAACAGAGGAAATATCAGATAGGTAATAAGTAAATGCTGATAATGGCATCCTTGGGCAAGATACTGAACCCTGAGATGCTCCCGATGGCCAACAGTGTGAATGTGTGTGAGTGTGTGAGTGTGTGAGTGTGTATGAATGTTAGTTCCTAGAGCAAGGTGCACTGCTCTGTGTGAATGAGGTGTGAATGAGGTGTGAATGGATGTGAGTGTGTGAGTGTGTATGAATGTTAGTTCCTAGAGCAAGGTGCACTGCTCTGTGTGAATGAGGTGTGAATGAGGTGTGAATGGATGTATGTAAAGAGCTTTGAGCGGCGTAAAGACCTGATAAAGCGCTATATAAACACAGTCTATTTACCAATTGATAAAGCAAACAGATTAACAAGTGTTGTTATAATTTGGTTTAATATTTAGTTCGAAAGCGTGCAAAGAAACATTTGTTATGTAATATGTCCACACCTGGAAAATGTAAACAGTAAATCAAACACTATTAAAGAACATTAAAGAGGAAATACTATACACTCATTTTCAGGTTTCATATCTGCATTTTGTTCCTCTACTGTGACGTGTTTCCATGCTTTAAGATCTGAGTACTTCTTCCACCTTTTGATTTAACTAAGGTCAGAAACTTGTCTTGGTTTATTAACTCATGCTGGTATAGTAACCGGTTGAAAGATGAATCAAGTCTTACAGTATAATTAGTATTAGATGTTAAAGTACACCCTGTAAATACACTTCTCCTTTTAACGGTGTTTGTATTGGCTTTTATCACACTTTTTTGGAGAAATAAAGAAAGCCAAACAATATGCACATGTCTTATTCTTACCTTAAGGTGGCACTATTGTGTCAGGAGTATCAACACTCTTTGGTGAACATACATGCAGTGCATCTAAACAGGCATCCATTTGATAATGTGTTTATTAGTCCTCCATTTTATGTAATGAGTGGTTTTTAAGGTCAAAGGTCAAGATGGTGACTCGGCATCAAACACAAAAAATGTACCTATAAAACCTATTTAACAATGTTCAATCTAACACTTTAGTGCATATTTGATATTTTATTGATGTAATAGTACTTTTCAGGCTCTTGATTATGACTATGACGTTTATTGGTTAAACAAGCTACACTCCATGACAGCTGGAGAGCAAGTTATACATGTGTTTGTGTTATCTTAATGCTTTCTCATTTTCAGTGAGAGGTAATGGAATCTTATTCATTCATTCTCTTCCTGTTTGTCGACAAGACTACATATAACATGCCTTTCATTATCAAGAGTGGTTTCCTCAGTGGTTGTGGCTTTTTCTCTGCATGTTATTTGACTGTTACTAATGTCTGATGTCTGGTGGTGGTTTTCAAAAAAC
The DNA here is from genome assembly GCA_012861695.1 of Trematomus loennbergii. Taxonomy (NCBI): domain Eukaryota; kingdom Metazoa; phylum Chordata; class Actinopteri; order Perciformes; family Nototheniidae; genus Trematomus; species Trematomus loennbergii. The sequence goes on from JAAOOA010000044.1 coordinate 1,759,066, forward strand.
GATTAGATTATCTGAAAGAGGAACGTTGTTGAAAAGGAGCTGTTTGCAGAGATCTATGCTATACAAATCTCAACACTTAAAGATAACACCTCACAGGAAGTTGCTACTGTCCTCACATTTGGTAACATATCCTGTCTGTGCTGATAATCACACCTTATCTTTGCTTACACACACACACAGTGACCACAATATGCAAATGACTCAAGTTACAATACACTCGATACGTTGAGTTTACAGAGGAAACAAAGAAGAAAATATTTTGTGCAAAAGTGTCAAGACTGGTTATGAATCAGACGCAGATAACCAGAACCGTGAAACTAAAATATCCAGCTACTGTTATTACACACTTTTACTACAACAAATGACATTGAGGTTTTAAATATGAGGCCTTTTTAACTAACAGTTAACACTGCCTTTCCGTGGTGGGGATGTGATCCGTTTTTCATTAATGTCCTATTTTTCCTCACTTTCAAAAAGGGAAATGTCCAGTCTTGTCCACAGAACATTTTAAGTACAAGAGCACACACTCAAAACACAAACTGTATCAAGGGGAAAGTACGTAGGGCAAGCGATGTTGGACACTGGAATTTCCAAGAGCAGAAACGTAAAAGGTGTCCAATCCTGGTGTTGTTTTGTGACCTGCCAATTTCTCTGATTCATTTCACCTGCTGCCCCTCTTGTTTATGTATGGTTCAACTTAATAGTATTGCTTTCAAACTAACCTAATAAAGGTATGTGAAATCTGTTGACATAATACATTAATTAAAGTCAACGGTTCAGGTTTTCAGTGTAGTCAATGTTTTCCAGGCTTTTGCTCTCCTATTAGTGCAAATTTGTATTTACAAATCAATGACATAAAATCTGGAGTGTTAATTTAACACTCAGAGATAAGGACCATATGTTCACTGGCTCAGTCTTAAAATGATTTGACTGTGCACATAAAGCAAACAAACTAAATGATAAACCTGTCTAACACCTTATCTGTGTCTCAGGATGGCCTTATGGAAAAAGTGGTATGAGCAATAGAGGCGAAAGAGGAAGTGCATCTTTGCCAGCAGTGCGGAGGTAGTTATGAGAAGAATGTACTGAAATAGCATGCAGCATTAATGAACTGTCACGTAGCAGTGTTTGAACAGACCTTAGTCATGGGTTTGTTATAAATATATACACTCAGGCCCATTCAACATCCACTGCACGTGCCTACTTCCCGGTGTGGTGTGGTCTGCCATTGTCCTGGTTTTCTTCGTGAGCCCTTCCTGTTCTTCTACAGGTGTTCTCAAGTCTTCCCGTTCCTCGTTTTGTTTTGCTGTTTTCTGCTGATTTCACCTCTTCTGATCCCCTTTTTATGTTTTCATCCCAGTTTTATTTTGTTAAAGCTCACTTTTTGTTATTTAAACCTGCCTCCATCTGTTGTACTGTGTTTGCCTTTCTTACCTGCCTATGAGACAAAAGGACATGATAAGATAAATACATTGTTACTGCTGATCTGGAGTCATATTGTTACTCAATGTTATCGTTGCAGGTGAATAAAACTCTCACTTTTGAAATTGAAACCTTCCCACAAAGTGAGAATACATTTTCCAGCTCATATTAAAAGAAGAGGGAAGTATTAAAGAGATTATTCAGACATCAGAGGATGATGTTTTCTTCTGTTTTTCTTACTCACCGCGTTGGGTTGTGGCCAATGGCTCTCAGCCAAATGTCATCACACACTGCGAATCATCAGGAAACAACAGAGGAAATATCAGATAGGTAATAAGTAAATGCTGATAATGGCATCCTTGGGCAAGATACTGAACCCTGAGTGCTCCCGATGGCCAACAGGTGAATGTGTGTGAGTGTGTGAGTGTGTGAGTGTGTATGAATGTTAGTTCCTAGAGCAAGGTGCACTGCTCTGTGTGAATGAGGTGTGAATGAGGTGTGAATGGATGTGAGTGTGTGAGTATGTATGAATTAGTTCCTAGCAAGGTGCACTGCTCTGTGTGAATGAGGTGTGAATGAGGTGTGAATGGATGTGAGTGTGTGAGTGTGTATGAATGTTAGTTCCTAGAGCAAGGTGCACTGCTCTGTGTGAATGAGGTGTGAATGAGGTGTGAATGGATGTATGTAAAGAGCTTTGAGCGGCCGTAAAGACCTGATAAAGCGCTATATAAATACAGTCTATTTACCAATTGATAAAGCAAACAGATTAACAAGTGTGTTATAATTTGGTTTAATATTTAGTTCGAAGCTTGCAAAGGAACATTTGTTATGTTAATATGTCCACACCTGGAAAATGTAAACAGTAAATCAAACGCTATTAAAGAATATTAAAGAGGAAATACTGGGAGGAGAGCGAGGGGTAGACCTAGGACCAGGTGGAGGGATTGTATCTCTTCGCTGGCCTGGGAGCGCCTTGGGACCCCCCAGTCAGAGCTGGTTGATGTGGCCAGGGAAAGGAACGTTTGGGGCTCTCTGCTGGAACTGCTACCTCCCACGAGCCGACCACGGATAAGCGGGAGAAGATGGATGGATGGATGGAAAAGAGGAAATACTATACGCTCATTTTCAGGTTCCATATCTGCATTTTGTTCCTCTCCTGTGACGTGTTTCCATGCTTTAAGATCTGAGTACTTCTTCCACCTTTTGATTTGACTAAGGTCAGAAACTTGTCTTGGTTTATTAACATTATGCTGGTAATAGTAACCGGTTGAAAGATGAATCAAGTCTGATGGACTTAGATGGAGTTTTGTTGTAAACATGTTCACTATATTTAGACAAAATAAAACTATTTAAACTTATTTTCCGACATATATTTAATAATACAATAAAATGCTGTCGCTAATTATTAGCTACATATTGACACATGCCACACCATTTACATTTTCATGAGAACAAAGATACACACTCTTCACATGTTGGCATCCATAACTTTTCTGCTGTTCGGTCAAAAAGGCAGAGATACTCAAAGATTTATAGGGATGTTAACAAACATGGTCTGACAAAATAATAATATATATATATAACAGATATATAACTCTTGCAGGCTGTATCATCTTCACATAGAGAAATTCACACTTTCGTGTCTGTTTCTTTCTAACGCTCTGTTTTCAGAATACAGTATGAGTCATAATGTCATAATACGCAGAAACCTTAAAGGTCAAAGGCTGTGACTAAATAGCTAATGAATGTATCCAATGCATCAAGTTAAGAACGTGTAAACAACAGAAAGTCAATCTATGCCTGAAATTACAAAGATTACCTGGAATGTTAACAAACATGGTCTGACGTATGGTTTCTTTCTAACACTCTGTTTTCAGAATATGAGTCATACTACGCAGAAACCTTGAAGGCTGTGACTAAATAGGTGATGAATGTATCCATTGCATCAAGTTAAGAGCGTGTGTAAACCAAATTTACAGAAAGTCAATCTATGCCTGTGATTGAAATGACAGAAAACACAACCCTGTTTACTTTAGACAACTTCAAAAACAGAACCTCATACCATTATGTCTACATTATATCTCTCTTTCCCTTCAGAGGAGAGTCCTATTATATTGTTAAAGGATTGAATATGAAGCGGTGAGGTAAACACGGTCACAGTCTGTGGGTTTCTCTGAATAGGAAATGACTGGTTCGCAGTGCAGCATGACAAGACTGAGTATATCAAAGACAAACAATGCATCTGTTTCAATAAGACTTATTGAAATGACAAAGAAAACACAACCTTGTAGATCACTAGCTGGTTGCACATTTGCTCCTGTCAATCTACAGTTATCAGATTTACAACAATTAACCATCAAAACTGTGTGTGAAAATGTGTCTGCTCTTGCCAGCTGATCATGAACTCAATGCATTCAATGTTTCAATGTGAGGCTGAAGAGTACAGTCCAATGATCAAACCTTGGGTCACACTTGAGTTCATGTAAGTGACGTCTGCTTTACAAACAGAACCTCATACTTCCATGTGACAACTTCCTCTTTTTGACTTATTTGTGGGGTGTCTCTGTGAGTTAGTACTTGTCCGCTGCGAGGGTCTAAGGACAGAAGGTTGCTGTTGTCACTGTGAAGCCCTCTGAGACTAATGTAAATATTGATCGATTGATTGTTTCTGACCTTTCAGGAGTTTGATCAGGATTCAGTGTGCAGCGAGGAGGGGAGAGGGGGCCGGAGCGTCCGCAGGTCTCTGTTTGTGGAGATCTACGGTCTGCAAAGGGAGCCGCACATCCACTTCTCAAACCAGGAGTACTACAAGAGGCTGGAGGAGCTGAAGAGCGCACACCTGAAGAACATGGCCGAGCTGGAGAGGATGTACATCGGCCAGCATAGGGAGAGTCCTGCAGAGGAGGAAGAGGATGGAGGAAGAACCAACAGAGAGGACAGACTGTCTATCAGGTTAGACCTTTTTGACTTTTTTAGTCACTTTGGTATTACACTGAAATGTAGCCATTGAGTTGATCTTATGTATAACTACAGAATTAAAAAAATAAAAACTTTTCAAACAAATATAGCCCATTTTAGACACATCCAGAAATATGTTTTCACCTGCTATTTACCAAGAATGATGCTTACTGTGCAGCTTTGTGTCCTGGCCTCAGAGAGGATTTGATATGGGTGGTCATTTCATTAGCAACATTTGATCTGAGTGCAGGAGGCAGTAAGTAAAATAAATTGATTGGATGGCTGATATATTCTACCGCGGGGTGAGGACGAATGTATCATGATTTATTGATTATATACTCTCTGAAGCTTTCTTTAAAATCATTATGCGAATGCACTTACAGTATAATTAGTATTAGAAGTTAAAGTACACCCTGTAAATACACTTCTCCTTTTAACCTATTGTTACCTGAAGGTGGCACTATTGAGATTCAATACAGTCGTTGGTGAGCAGACATCAGAATCAGAATCAGAATCAGAAACAGGTTTATTGCCAGGTAGGTTCACACATACTAGGAATTTGACTTGATGTCATGGTGCATACATAAAATATAAAAAACAAGAAATCTAATATAAAACACAAAATCTTTTTTACACCGTAATAAAATACAGTTAAATAGCAATAAGATAAATAAAGCAGTAGTTTACATGGAAATAGAATGCTATGAATGAATTTTTGCATATAAACTAAGAAATGTGAAATCAGAATATGTGCAGAAAGGAGTAGGAACATTGTGTGCATTAATGTAATGCATATAGTCTATAATGTGGCAGAGGTAAAGTATCAGCGGGGGGGCCGGGCCTTGTTTAAGAGGCCGGTAGTGGAGGGGTGGCACGACCTTTTGGTCCCGTATAGACATACATCTAAACAGGCATCCATTTGATAATGTGTTTATTAGTCCTCCATTTTATGTAATGAGTGTGTTTTTAAGGTCAAAGGTCAAGATGGTGACTCGGCATCAAACACAAAAAATTACCTATAAAACTATTTAACAATGTTCAATCTAACACTTTAGTGCATATTTGATATTTTATTGATGTAGTAGTACTTTTCAGGCAGTCTGACCTACAAACAAATGTCGGTCAGACTTCACGAGTCTGCACATAGTGGGTGATTATAGGTTTTTATTTATTTGCATGTTGTAGCTGACAAGTGGAATGACACAATGCACTGTTTAAAGATGGGAGCAATTATTATTGTCTTCTTCTTCTTCTTCTTCTTCTTCTTCTTCTTCTTTCTGTGTATGTAAAATGTGTCAATGTAAAAATATGTTGTTAAAATTATGTACACTTTACCCCTGATAAAAGAAGTCATGTGGGCTCTTTTGTTGGTTAGTTTTATGAACTGGTTTGTACTAAATCCTAACATGTAAACTATCATAAGTGTCATAAGTGTGTCATAAGTGTTCCTCTCTTGATAAAAGCCAATCATATCCCTTTATGCATATTACACTGATTCATGGGCGGAGCCAACTGATTCAACCAGCGTGCTCTCTTTCAATCATTCATAACTCTTCCGGCTCTTTACCGCAACGGACCTATTCCTCCCACCTATTCCTCGTCTCTGCAGTCGGCATCCTAGTATCGGCATCCACTCTTTTTATATATAGTAATAGTAAGTGGAATTGAACTGCGTGGCTTCACTGGGTCTTCTCGGTTGATGGCACTTATTTTAAGTAGTTTTGGGTATTACATTATTTTTTCGGAAAACTGAAATGCAAAGTAATTAGTAATACCGGTAGGGACCATAGGTTAGTGGTCTTTGTTTTTGTTAACAGTCAGGTTTACTTATTGTGGTTAAGGGTGCGGTAAGACACCGCTCTTAACTTTAAGGGGGTCTATTTGTCGTGCGTAAAGCTGTCACCTGACAAGTGATTGCACCTACTGACCTCACCCACCACCTTAGATGGTCCTGTATGAAAATCACGCCACCGAAGACGAATAAACAGCCATATAAAGCCGTTTCATAGCTCTTTGCCGACAGACAGTAGAGACAGAGAGCTGCTGGATAACAAGTATTGCGTGTGCTATTTTTAGAGATGCGCGTGGGGATGACCATGCAGATCGTGTACCTGTGGATTACCTTCACATGTAAGTAACTAAAGTTTTTCCTGCATAGCATTAACAGTAGTTATGATTACTTGTTGCATCGGTATTTCTACACCAGCGGGCTTTATAAACCACCACATGGTGAACGCTACACAACTACTCATTTGTGGCAGACCGCCTAAGTGCCTTGAGTTCATGAATGAGACTGTGGTTGGATTATAAATCTGTAATAACAACATTACAGCAGAGGTTATGTTATCTAATGAGAAATTGAAGTGAAATATGGTTGTCATTAGCACAGATGATTAAAATGCCTCTTTAATGCATGACGCAATGACAGCTCTTTGATGCAATAGTGGAAATCACCGCTATCCTGCTACTCCTCAAAGCTATCGTAAATGTGTAAATCCTAGGCTATACTGTAAAGATTACAACTTTGTCGGGGTGCTCGTCTCTTATTTGCTTGCGTATCGACATGTTTAAAGAAGTTTTCTGCCGGTTTAGCCCCTGTGTTATTGTCCTCCAGCTTGCACGTGTAGTCACCTTGCTTGGTAATCCCCACGCTGACGCTGCAACCCAGCCCCCTCACGTGACCGGCGGCGAGTCCATTGATGAATGGGCGGCTCATGGAATAGTTCATTCATTGGAGTTATTTGAAAACAACTGAAATGTCTAGGATATTTCTTGTAAATCAACAACACCGACTAATTATTTCATGCACGGAGTCCGTTTTTATTTTATCCCTTACATATACAATCAACCCTTGTGTTTAGTCTACTGTACACACACACACACACAACACACACACACCACACACACACACACACACACACACACACACACACACACACACACACACACACACACACACACACACACACACACACACACACACACACACACACACACACACACACACACAGTCTGTATCCTAACAGATATATTGGTGGCTGTGTCAAAACTGCAATGGTTGAACTCTGTAAGCTCACCACATCATCATCAGGCCAGAAATAAGTAAAAAGTAGAACAGAAATCACTAAAAACAATAACGTCTGAAAATCAGCAGTTCAGCAATTCTTCAACTTAAGTCTTATTTTGTCATTGAATACTTTTGTTGTGCTACTTCGTACTTCCACTCTTCAACAATTTTTAGATTAGATTACATGTCACTTGTTAGATGCTTTTACCCAAAGCGAGTTGGGCAATCCCCACAGGAGTGAGTCCCAAGAACACAGAAGCATGCTGACTTGTATTACTCCCCCACATGTATTGGACAACTTTAGCTACTATTAACATTCAGGATCATGTTATTCATAAAATGTTTTTATTGACTAATGAATTAGGAAGTACTTGATTGGATAAAGGTACCTGGCAGTACAACAAGTCATTTCATTGGCAAATAATGTACATTTGACTAATATATCAAGTATTTTGTATCTTGGCTCATTATTGAAAACCTACAGCATTACATTTTTTTCATCCAAAGTTAATTTATTTTTAATGCATTTGTCTTTTTCTCTGTCTTTCCCAGTCATCCTCCAAAAGCATTGCAGCGCCAAGGAACTTCTCTGCACAGTCAAAGAGTTGGATGGCTTGACCATATACACTGTGCCAAAAGACAATGCAACCAAATGCCATTTCTTTTTGAAGCATCCCAATGTGAGTAAGACAAGCCCAGATAGCTCATCTCTAATCAGAGTTTTTTTTTTCTGACATGACACATGTTTCCTATGTTAAAAACCATCCTCGGCAAAACTCTATTGAACATACTGAATATACTGCAGCCATTATTGATGGTATACCTGTGTACTCGTACATCTGCTGTTTTGAGTGCACAAGTGTGTCCCAATGTGAAATATGGCACAATGCAATATGATCACTCAGATGGTGCACAAAGTCACAAAGTTCTCCAGACACGTTTCTCTGCCCTAGCAGTCAAGTGGAAATTCCCTCAGCTCTCTTTGTCTCCACCCCCTAACCTCAACGCTCTGCTGAGCTGCAGAAGCAGATGCCCTCCTCCCTTCCCCCTAATGAATAGCATCATCATGCATACTGTGGATATGTCCCTCTGTAGGACCCAGCAATCACTCACACAGTATCATGCAGCATTTAGGTTTAGGCTGTACACACCTTAACATTACACCTAGATCTTACTGAATAGGGATTATACTATTATTATATAACACAGAGCACCTCTTTAAATAAAGTTTACCACTTAAATAAACATAGCATAGTAAAAGAGGGTAGATCAAAGATTTGGAATCTTTTTTCTGGACGAATTTAATGGAAAGATATCTGCCCAAAGTTAAGTGTTTTTTATATGAACAGTCATTTTGAGGTTGTTTGTAAAGCTGTCATGTTTTTGTTTTGTGTTCGACTTAAGGGGACAGTGCTGGAAAATCACGAGTCGGTAAATGAAATGGAGGGGCAAAGCGAGTGGACTTTTCCTTTCAAAGTCTGCTACAACCAACTGAACTTCTCTTGCAACTGCTTCCTGAGGTATTACACTCTAAAAACCATTAAATGCACACACACTTATTAAGTATGCAAAGTAGAGTTAAATAGTCTGAATTATGTGTTGACACACAGTGTTGTGCTAGTTACTGAAAACCAGTAGGCTAACTAGTTACCATTACTAATTACTTCATTTCAAAAGTAACTCAGTTACTTTACTGATTACTTACACCAAAAAGTAATGCGTTACTGTGAACAGTAACTTTTTAGTTACTTAAAAAAGGGCTCCCATTAATGCCCTTATAGCCTTCATTTCAGTACTGTTATTGCATTGGAGAATAATACAATCTGTTGATCAACTTGGCATGCATTTTCATCACTGAACTCTGCTAAGCAATGTGGTCTATACAAACACAAACACAAAGATATGTTTCAAAGTGCCAATTTATTTCAGGCCAGAACAAACTGACAAAACTTTAGTTGCCTGCAGTTAAGTTTTCCGTCCCATATGCCGCCCGGACATGGTATCATGCTTACTAGCTCCCTGAAAGCGGGTGACTCCACTGTAGAAATAGCCTGCATGTGTTCTACAACATACCGTGCAATGGCTTTATCAACTTTTCCCTGGCTAGCAGTCCCTCGGTTAAAATCCAGCCGCTGTTGCTTAGGTGGAGGTGGAGTGGCGTCGGACGAGTCTGGGGCCCTTTCTCATGTCTTCAAATGTTCCTCCTCGACTCCCCTCCTCGACTCCTATCCTCGAGACTTAGTCCCGCCCACAGGAGATGCGAGCGGAGGAGCCGAGGAGGGGAACCGAGGAGAGAGGAGGGGAAGCAGCAGGAGGTTAGAGAAATGAGAACTCCTCTCCTCTGAGCGGTCATTTTAAAGAGACGTCCATTAATGATGACAGGAGGCACAGCAGCCCTCTGTCTGATGGACAGATGTGTTCATGACGACTTATATATTTACTTTTAATTCATTCACAGTGCGGTATAATGAGACAATAACAGGCTACAGATGCGGACATACACACAGACACACACACACACAGACACACACATATATGTATATATTTATATAAATATATACAATTTCAGAATCAAACAGAGCACTCTCATACTGTAATAACGTAACACTATCAGAGACTGGATATATCCCCCCCCCTCTCTGGTCGCTACAATGAGGGAAATAAATGACGGGCCAAAAGTTTTATTTACAAGTATTACAAGTAAGCAGAGGTCACCAAACCAACTGAGACCTGTCTGTCCGCTGCATCTACGCACACACTGTACCACACACACCTACACCACACACACGCACCTACACCTCCTAAAGCATATCATCAGGCTACAGCCGTTGTGTATTTTATTATGTGAAGCACTAAATGGTTTTAGAAAAATATCGACTTTGTTTGTAGATATCTACTAAACTAAAGCAAATAAAGAGAGTAGGCCTGTTATACTGAGTGATATGATATTATACACACTGCTCTGCTTTCTGCACGGACCTCACAGCTGTTCTCACTGTAAACATCGCGTCGCGATGAAAGCAGTTAATAAAATAATATCCAGGGGATGCATGCAGAGCTGTCATTGGCTGAGATAAGTCCGGCCGTGCGTCTCGACTCTTTGAAACATCACTGTTGCCGGAAATGCATCCACGAAGGAGCCGTGGAGGACTGTGGAGGACCCGTCAGTGTATCCTCGGTTATAGCTCCTCCAGAGAGCCTCCTCGACGCTCGATGCTCGGTCCTCGATGTGCATTTAGAGAAATGAGATGTCCTTCAACATGGCGCGCTAAAATTCATTTCCGGGTCACTACCGGAGGACCGAGGAGTCGAGGAGTCGAGGATGGGACATTTGATGACATGAGAAAGGGCCTAAGTCTGTGGTCTTAGCTACTAGCTTCGTCCCAGCATGTTGTTCTGCAGATGTTTCAACAGATTTGAATTGCTGTTTTGGGCAGTAGATAGGATCTTTGACCCGCCAAGACACAACTTACATTTAACTAAAACGTTCTTTTCTTTGTGCTCGACAAAAGTGAAATAGTGAGAATATCTCCAGGCGGAGAAACTCGACTTGAGCTCCGCCGCCGCCATGATAGTCTTGTTAGTAAACAAACACACCCACAGCGCGTCTCCGCATGTGACAAAGGACTGTACTTTCGCCTCGCTGTTGGCGCCGCTCACCAACGTCTGGGAGCCGAGACTATATAAAAAAAATAACGGAGTAACGCACCATGTAGTAACGGTAACTGAGTTACTGAATTTAAAAAAGAATGCGTTAGAGTACTAGTTACTGCCAAAAATAACGCTGTTACAGTAACACGTTACTTTGTAACGCGTTAGTCCCAACACTGTTGACGCGTCATGTTTACACATGACACATTGGAGCACTGTATTGTTATGACTGTTTCAGCATAAGTACTTAAACTGAGAACTAATTACCTTTTTTTTTTTCCATAGGGGCAACACAACAAAGCGTTCTGCATCAGTAAGTCTCATCACCTGTCAGGCTTTGTGTCATATCTAAAGGGTATTTGTGTATATTTAGAAACTACTGATATTTTAAAACATACTTTAGTCTAAAGTTAAATCTATAAATGTATTGCCCGCAATGTTCTGTCATAACAATATCTTCTTTTTACAGCGGACTGCAGCAAACAGCAGGAAAGAAAGTAAGGAACTACAATAAATAAAACATTTGAATGCAACACTTGTATGCTGCATCTAAATATTCCTGTCCTCTGTTAGAAGGTGTAGGTGATCGACCAGAGATGAAGAATGACCCTCCAAAGTCTGCTAACGACAACGGTACAAACTTTATTGTTTCTTCAGAATAACATGATAAGTTAATATGTAAAATGGTATCGGGAAAATCAAAAGACAAAACTAAGAGATATGTATATGTAGTCAGAAGATTGCATGAAGAATAGATTTGACTTCTCCACCTGACTGCACTCTAAATAAGATGAGTAATTTCTCACTCAGTAGTCATCAATTCACACAACAATCACTCATAAGCAACCTGGGATTTAGGCCTTTGCAGACCATTTACATGCACAAAAACCTATGTACACACTACAGTAAGCAGAACCCCCCAACAGTATAATAGGGCCCCTTTAACTCAAGTATTGCAACCAGACATGTCCGGACATGTCTGGACATGTCTCGACATGTCCAGACATGTCTCGACATGTCCAGACATGTCCGGACATGTCCATACCCCAGACTAAATAATGCTTAATGCCTTCCATTGTTGTGGCTGTTAATGCTATATTTGCAACACTCTTTAACCTGATGCAAGAATACCACATTACAAGCATCCAAGAAGAGGTATCTGATAACAGTTATCTGAAAAAAGAGATTCAGGTATAAACATTGTTTGAACTGAGCAGAAAGGCATTAAGTGTGAATAAATCTATGACGTTCTCTCACACTGTTTGCGTAACCTAAGACACTGTTGTTGTAAAGTTATATAATGTTTCATGACTTCCTGTTCTCAGTATAGCCGAAAGCGGTGAAATGACTCATCACGGATGTTGGCCTCAAAGCTCTTTTCATTCATAAATCCTAGCTAGGGTTGAAGTTAGAGTCATCTAACAAAGTCAAATCTTTGCGTAGTAACCCTAAACCTTTTTTGAATATGTTTTAAAAAATCTGTAGTTTTTCATCTTAAGTATCGTACGTGATGTTACATTTCAAGTCGCATCCATTAGCAGTTTGTAAACATAAAAAAATTGTCAGAGAACAAAATCTACATACACATTTGGTTAATCGTCTGTTAACTATCTCATTGTTAATATCTGCAACAATGGTGGAGCGGTCACATTTAGCTTTGCTCTCTGTCTGAACCTACCTTAAAGTTAAAGTTTGACATTCAATAAAGTACTCTCAGTTCCTTTTATGCAAGAGTTTTCCATTGATCTTTTCATTTAAAGGTGGGGTAGGTAAGTTTGAGAAACCGGCTCGAGATACACTTTTTGTTATATTCCATGGAATGCTCTTAACATCCCGATAGCAATGAATATCTTAAGTGCTTTGACAAAAAATCCATAAAAAAATGTCATCTGTGGAAGCCGAAGTACTGTAAAAAGCACGACCAATCATCTGAGCCGGCCTGGCTAAAATAACTGGATGGCCTACCTGCCTGTCAGCCTTCCATCTGTGCACAAACTTATCTCGTGCCCTCATTGGTCATGTGCGCGTTCGTGTGTGTTGGAGGAGGGGCTCTGTGAGGAAGTGGCAGATTTTTTCCGGCTGTGTATTTTCAAATTCTAACACACTCGAGCTGGTTTCTCCAAAATTACGACCCCACCTTTAACTCTTTGCAAACGGGGAGTAAGCGTATTTCCCTAAAGTATTAAACTTCCTTTCTTTAGTTAAGGTGTAAAAATACCTATCTTTGGTTGTCATCGATGATGCTAGTTTAACATGCCTGTTCACATTATTTAATGATGTATTGGACATTGAAATATAAATGTTGTCTGTTGGTGGATTAACTGTCAAACAACACTCATCTCTTGACAGTGACTCCCCGCCCCACTCGTTGATTGTACCTGGTATCATCTTTGTTCTTGTCTGCTGCTGCTGCTTCTCGCCTTCTGTTACAAAGATCATAATTCCAGGTATTTAAAATAATCTATTTGTTTTCATGAGTTTCTCTGCCATAATCTGACATGTTTTCTAATGCTCTGTTCTTGTTGTTGGTATGCTGCAGGTGCACTTCTGAGAGCGGGAGCAACGACTCTGCCTGTGTAATAGTGTAGGAACATCAGGGTTTTTTAACTTTTATATGGCATTTTTGTAAAAGTATCTCTTAAGGCCAATTCGTTTTTGAGAAGGTTGCTGCACCACAACACTCCAGTGCCTTAACTGTATGAAGAAACACGGCTTACATACTATATATTTCTATGCTGTTGTCTTCGCTCTATGAATTTAATGAGCTCACGACAATCATGTAAATTATTTGTGATTTTCTTTACACAAATAATATGGTGCAAGCAAACCCTTGTGAGACAGATGTTAACATACTCAATGCTAAATATCTACTACTATAAGCTATGTTTTCTCTTTCAGTATTCCTACTACATTCCAGCTAAAGCCAAAACCAGTCTCCAGATGTTTTTAAAGCTAAATACTTCTTGCTCTTTTTCTGTTACGACATAATATTTAGCAGCGTTATGTTTAGGGAGAACGTATGTCTCTGATATTTCCTTTTTTCACTTTACTAAATGAGAGTTGTAAGATTTATATTGCTTAAAATACACAAATATTATACTTAGTAATAAAATGTGGTATCAAAGTTGACAAAGCTGTGGAAGCTGGAAAACTCCACTATGTAATATTTACATATCTCTTTAAATAAATAGTATCTCGAGTAGGGTGATATTATATTATATAAATTATATATATATTACATATGTATTTGTATTTACACTGTTGTTACAAGTTGGAATAACACATTTATAACCTCTTCTCATTAAATGATTGTGTGTTGAAATAGGAATAAAAAGAGGAATTTTTCTAAAACAAAATGATTCCAACTTTATAGAAAACAGTGTATTATTACATGTACTTAATTATACTTTTGGGTTTTCAACTCAATATAGAAAGACAATCTTGAATCATTTGATAATGATACCGAAAGGTACTATATGTAACTTTCCGAAATCTTTTCTATGACATTGATAGCCATCGTTGACGTTAGCCGTCATATTACAACCCAGTCTCACGGCATTTTGTGTTATAGTCACGACATGTAATCTATTGATTCGTGTTCACCAACACGATTTTCCCCTTTTTTTCGTGTCACACAGAACGATTTTAAAAACAATATAAATAATAACAAATTAGAAGGAAAAAAAGATTTAAAAAAATACAGATTTCAGTATTCTGAGGCTCTGAGCCACATTATTTTCCTCGCGGACGGCAAAAAAAGTCAGACATTATACGATTTAAAATAAAAACAATAATCGTGGCTTGATATTGAGTAAGAACATGTTTTTATGAACCACACAGCTTCTGGTCTTCCAAGACCCGACCGGACAAAAAGACGTGGTGCAGGCACGAAACACACTACCAATAGAAATACATTGCTTTTTAAATCGTTCTGTGTGACACGAAAAAAATTGGAAATTTGTGTTGGTGAACACGAATCAATATGCTGCTGCAACAAAAACAATTTCCCAAATTGGGATCAATAAAGTACCATCTTATCTTATCTTATCTTATTACATTTATTTTGTGACTATTACACGAAATGCCGTGAGACTGGGTTGCTAATGGAGATCAAAATACACAAGACCAAGGATGGAAAGCAACTGAATCCTTTAAATATAAATCAGGTCCAAAGGTTAGAGTTCTTTTCAAGTTGTGTTACAATTGTGTTCACACATCAGCAATTCTAAGCTATAATGATCAAATGTAATTGTTACATATAGTACCTTCGAATAATAAGGTAATATCTAACTTATATAATAGCATATACTAAACTTAATATAAGGATATATTTAGATGCTTTATACTAGTGTATCCTGTTCATACACTACAAGGGTTGGATACAATGAAGTGTGTAATGTCATCCACTGTTAAAAGGGCTAGTTGTTTGTCGTATGTTGGATTGCATTATAGTGTAAGAGAATTATATCCAGCCTTTGTTTGTTCTTTAGTCTTAAGTGTTATTATGCAAATAGTATGTTACATTCATTTAGCACCTTAACATCTCTTCATTTGTGATTTGCTTGTGTTGTCAAAAGAAATAAAACTTGCTTTACTTAAGAATGAGATTGTTTTTGTTCGTGTTAGTGTTGATTGTCTGAAGGTGTTTCTCTGCCAGTAAACATAAGTGAAGGGGTTGTATATACTTCTGTGGTAATTTGTTTTGTGACAGAGGTGAGTCATCCAGGGGCACGTCAGCCCCACTATCTGTGCAGCGGAAAGACAGGAAATGCTCCCTTCTTCTCCCAGTGAAGCTGCCCTGCTATAACTTGACTCTCTTGCTCTTACATCTTATCTTCAAGCATACTGTTAAAGAGGGGAATCCTTTTCTAGAGAAATACCAGATATGTTTCCTGCAGTTTTTCATTTTACTGCTAAATGTAAAAAAGGAAACTAAGTTTACTGTAGTAACATGTGTTCCAGCAAACAGCAGCCTTTAAGTGTGTGATTTACTATAAAAAGGAGCTTATCTATGATTATTGATCAGGTTAAAGAAGTGTGTAATGTTAAAGCATTTGTGTTTACACCTCAGTTTGTGTGTCTCCATGACAAGCTGAAGACATTTTGCTGACTAAACTAGAGTTAGCTGGAATATCAAGCTGTCCATTGCATTAGGATTTATTAGATTGAAACAATGAATGTCTGTTCAAATGATGCTTACACAAAACATAATGGTTTGTCTCAAAGTACTCGCATGTCCCCAACAACTAAGTTTATTGGTTAACTTGTGCACACACCACTTGTCTGTGTTTGAGGAGAGGAGATAAGAAGCTTCCCCACACACTCTGCATGCGAGGAAGATGAATCACGAAAGGTTAAAACTGCCAGTGAAAATTTCCACAAGTGTCAGATTTCAATGCTTGTTATAAAGAAACCCTAAAACCTAATCATATTGTAAATATATGGTAATAAATTGTATTTCAAACTTTTATTCACAAACTAAAACATATTTTATTCTGTCATGCAATCCCTCTCTACTGTTTTTTCCTCTTGCACAATTTGTTCTCACATGAACGCTGATGATAGGATTTATGTTAAGTATTTTCTACACTAGCCTGTGTTAGTGGTTTTTAAAGTATTTTAATATTTGGTACAGAGCAGTTGTCCCCTGGGATATTTATAGAGGCCTTATTATATTTTTTATATTGGAGGGATGAAACCCTCTTTAATGGTCACACATGCAGAGCACACAGCACACACAGTGACATTTGTTCTCTGCTTTTAACCCATCCTAGAACCAGGAGTCTAGCACTAGGAGCACTTGCTTTTCGGGATGTCCCTTTCCTGAAAGTGAGTGTAATATGGCTCCTTCCGGCTGGTCATAATGTCTGAGCCATGCTAGGGTTACAACAACCGGTCACAACCGGCCAAAAACGAAAGTGAATTCCTGAGCGTACAGTTAATCAATAAATCAAATCCAGATGGGGGTTTGAATGGCACAGACAAACAAGACAGCTGCATGCTAACAGAGTGACACGTCTTCAAGGTCAGCTATGCTCAAAGAGCTTCTGTGAAAACCTACATCTAATGTCTAATGTAAAATGTGTGTCATGTTAAAGGAAAAACAGAAGAAGTTGTAATAATTTGTTTGCTTCTTTACTTTAAAAGGACCTACAGTAGGCATGCTATACATTTGATCATATTCGAAAAGTATTCTTCCATAGTTTGTGACACATTTCTAAGTCTTATTTAAAGAAACTTCAAGGCTGTTTTTGTGCTTCTTCAATGTGGAAAGGACACAATGTAAGGAAAGATATTTAACTCAACTTAACCAAAGAGCTGCATTTTATTTTGGGTAATGGCTTGGCGGGTAGCAGAGTTTGAACTGACACTCCTCCGGCACCTTTGGTCACTTGTGGTTTGGCTGATTCTGTGTCTGTGGAGAGCTCCAAGGTGGGTCCAGAGGTCACTTCGTCCTGCAAGAGCGCATGTGTTGGGCCGAATCAAGATCCTGAGTTGTCTCTGGCTCTGCTGTGCTCATGGGGGTCCCATCTCAGTCCGAGCCTTCTCTGTCTCTGTCTCGCAGTGGGGTTTTCCAGGGTCAATGCTGTGACCATTCTTCGCACAGGGGTTTTGAGCATGTTTTGCCTGTTGCTGAGCAGTGCTGCTGTTTCCCATTCTGCTGGGACCTGCCATGTGAACCGGGTTGTGTGTGAATGTCTTGGCCACCTCAGTCGGGGCGTGTTGAGGTTTTGTTGCCTGGGGCAGGTGCTCTGCATGAGCCTGAGTCGGGTCGGCCATTTGAACGTTTGAAGATTTCTGGCTATATGTGATTTGGACAGTTTGTTTGTTCACCTGCCGAAGTCAAAATGGAACAAAATGGCAGAGCTGATGTGGAGTATCTTTGACATTTGTTTTGTGGGAGCAGGAGGACCTATTTTGGTTTACACAGATCACAATCCACTGACTTTTCTGCATTCTGAAATGTCCCAACCAAAGACTGACAAGGTGGTCTTTGTTTCTTCAGGCTAACAACCTTGATATTAGGCATATTAAAGGATCGGAAAATGTTATTGCTGACGCGCTATCATGTGCTCAACTGCACTAGTTGTTAGTGTGGCCTAAGTTTAATGTATTGATTTTCATACTGTTTTGATCATCTTTCTCGCTCTGCCCATCTTTTTTAAATATGCTTCTCAGGTACCTGTGTTGCTGAAGATGTGGCTGGTAGTTGAAGGCAGGGTTTTGCAGTATGAAGGTCGTATATTAAAATTATGGTTTCCTTGAAAATAAGGTGCCATATATTTTTTGTTTTTTATTACTATTTGTTTGTTTTTGTTTGGGATGGGATTAGTATGACCACGGTGGTCCTAGGGACGCCAACTTTAAGGGGGAGGGGGGGCTGTGACGACCCCTGCTTTATTCTCCCCTGTTGTGTGTGTATGTCCCTTTAACGATCTCCCTTCGTCCGTATCAGCGCTGATTGAGGGCACCTGGCCGCCGCGGTAGCTGAGGAGTGAGAGGCCAGAGTCTTGCTCGCTCTCTCTGCTGGAGCACTCGTTGGGAGAGCAGCTACTATTTTATGCTTTGGTTTACCTTTAACTTAGTTTGGCATTCAACACCTTGCACCACATCACGTTCACACACCCACACCTACACTACTGATGTTACTGACTAACACACCCCATGGTGGTAGCTCTTTGGTTAAGTTGAGTTAATACATATATTTCCTTATATTGTGTTTTTTCCACATTCTTTGTTATGGCCAAGAGCCAGGCCATGACAGCATGGCTAAAATGAAGAGGTGTTTTCCAAGATCTGATGATGATGATGATGATGTTTCTGATGTTGGTGCGCGTTCACACCAAGTACTTTTCCCACAGTAGTTCCTGAGAACTTTAGAGCTGCTGAGGGGGGTTGTGCTCCTGTGGGGTGATTACTTGCATCACACAGCCAACAAGTCACATGACTAATGTCAGATCTGGTAAAAGTGAAGTGTATTGTCATATTAAAGAAACAGGAGGGATTGTGTTTGTGACCAGAATGATGGGTCTACCATCAGGAAACGCACTCACATGACCATATTTGGAAGGTATGCTGTACTTATCATGAGGTTACTTTAGGTCATACATTTGCAAAGGATCTTTAATATTAACTTATGTTTAAGCCTATATTAAACTAATATTAATTCAGGTGTTTTATCATGTTTTTATAATTAAACTTCACAGGGGTGGCTACAATGGAGTGTCAATGCAATGTAACTCAATAATGGAAGTGCCAGCTGCTGATTGTGTTTGTGTTATAGAGGGACTATGTATGTAGTTTTTTGGATTGCATACATTGTGAAGGGATAATGTCCAGACATTGTATGTCTTATAGTCTGAAATTAAATATCCATTAAGTCTGTAAACTCTGCCTGCCTAATGAAATGATGTTTCCTATTACCATGCATCACTTTAACAGCTATTTCATCTGTGGGCCTTATGGGCTTGTGTTGTCACAGATAAATAAAACACTTTTATTTAAGAATGAGTATTTTTGTATTCTACATAACTAAAAACATACTACTGTAGAGGTGTTATTATCTGATGACTTTTATCTGCCAGTGAGAACTGGTGAGGTTTTTTCACTCTTGTGGTTTGAGGGTTGGGTTTGAGCTGTCTTGTGACAGGAAGTTTGTGATAGAGGGGTGTGCGCTCAGCTGTCATTAATTAATTCCAGACGAGGTACATAAACATATTTATAGACAGGGAAATCTCCACAGCTGCGTCTGTGTTGTTCTTGGATATGTTCTGTTGTCTGAACCTGGACATATTTCAAACCGACTCCCATGCTCTCTCACTGTGCTCTCTGTAGTCTCACTCACAGCTGGATGAGGCTCAGTTGATACTGATAGGACTTCCTCACAGCTGGATGAGGCTCCATTCCTATCAGTTGGAGGCTTTAAATTCAGCAGCAGGCTTTGGGACAAACTCCCCTCTTTTCTGCAGAAACAGTTTCAAATCAGCAAATTAATTGTCTATTAAATCTGTCCACTCTGTCTGCCTAATGCAGAAACAGGAAATGCCCGTTTCAAATCAGCATCTCAAAAACTCAAAATGTAAACTTCAGAATCAGAATCAGAAACGGGTTTATTGCCAGGTAGGTTCACACATACGAGGAATTTGACTTGATGTCATGGTGCAGACATAAAATATAAAACAACAAATCTTTAAGGACACCGTAATAAAATATAGTTAGATAAACTTGAAGGTTACATTGTAAAAAAAATGTGTACGTTTTAACACAAGCAGCGTTGCACATAATCAGTGAGGTCAGCAGGTTAGGCCCCGCTCACACGAGGCCGTTTGCGTTTTATGCACAGTATTCGTATTCAAAAAAGTCTTCCGTTCACATGCATTTGTTTCATTTAACGTGTCTGTTCAAACGAGGCCGCTGGAAACTCTGTAGTACATATGCTGGGACTGTAAGTGGCGCTGTAACTTCCGCCAATATACACCAAAAGCCGCGAAGAAGAGCAGCCTGGAGCAGCTCCGCAGCAATGTTGCCATGGCTACCCTTCTGTTTAAGCCCTGAAACTGAAACTGAAACTGAAAGAAACCGAATCTGTTGTTGCTGATGGTTGTGGTAGAGGAGCTGTAGATTTTGCACTAATATCTGTAGCATGGTCAGTAGCAGTAGCACTAGCAGTAGCTACTGACAGGAGGAAGTCAGTGTGTGTGGCGATTGCTGGTATTCAGCGGGATATAGTAATTTCCTCAGCATATGGATAAATGCAACGGGAAGTTAACTGAAAGAAACCAAGAAGCACGTCTCTGTGGATATTGCATCGAGAGGACGGCTCAGAAAGAGAGATATTCTCTACAAACACGGGTGAGATGCACCTTTGTCAATATAATGGATCAATGCATGAAATCTGACTCTGTTTATTTTGTTTAAGGAGTATATTGGGCGTTAACAATTCTGGTTTGCCTTTTATAATATTATTTCATTCAAGAACCCCTTGTGCCTTTAATTAACACAGCTATTTTGATAGTTGCTAGTACAGCAGTGAGCAGGAGAGGCGGGGCTATCCTATTTTTCCAGGCAATATTCGTATAGAGGCGATTAAACGGACTCGGTTGACCCCCCAGAGCGTTTCGTTTGCAAATCTATCCACCTTGGGACCCGTTATCGTTTGTGTGGTCAGTTTCTATCGGCCTCGTCTAAATAATAGGGCTATACGCACGCGAAAACTATGCAGATACAAGCCGTTTTCTCCTCGTGTAAACGGCGCCTAAGTCAGGACTGATGCAGACAACTAACTCTCACTCTAGTTGGTTTTGAAGGGCACTTATGGCGCATTTCACACACACGGTCGGCCTCGGCCTCGCTCGGTACTGCTAGGCCGCGTTGGCCGTGTTAGGGCCGGCTCACTTCATGCTGCGCTTCCATTACAGTTTAGGAACTGGGGTAGTTACTATAGTAACGCAGTGTAGGCGGAGCCGTGACGTCATCTTCAATGAGAACCCCAGAAAAACAACACAGCCGTTAGCTGTTAGCACTCAAGCTCACAGCTCCTCATATATGTTCAGAAACTAGACAAAAGTTAAACAAGTACAAACCACAGACTGTCTGTGTCATGGCGAATACAGTCGCTGCTTTATTTATGTCTGTATAGGCCGTTGTTGTGAGTGTGGACGGTCGGAGCATATACTGCGTTAGCTTAGCCAATCTCCATTTAGAAAACACGCATTTTAAAAGGTTTTTCACCTGCCGTCTGTCTGCAGACTTGACAAAGCATTAATTCATGGTTTTTACTAACCGGTATCAGTATGTTGTTACTTCGGCATCATTTTGAAACGTGTATTACAATTAAATCACGGTAAATATATGTTGTAGTTGTAGCCCCCTTGCCAGCGATGCTCTCTCTAGTTTAGCATACTCAGCCCGACTCAGCCCTGTCTGTTGGCCCCGATAGAACCACGATTTTGTCGGGCCAGAAAAGAGGTGAAAAAGTACCCCCGGGCCGGAACTAGGCCTAGTGGAAGCGCAACCAAAAACGGGCCCGGCACGACACGGCACGCTTAAACTGCGCTCCGCGCCATGGTGGAAATGCCCCATTAGTTTGCCAGACCCTCCATGTGAACGCACAGACGGAGTGGAAGTGGGTTGGGGTGTAGGGGTCAGACTGTAATTGGGCCTAAAGGTCAGCATATCCTTCAAAGGAAACCCTATTGGGTGAAAAAAACAGGGCTCATTCACCAAAATAGTTCAAACAGATTAACGGGAACTGCACGAGGCGATGAGCCAAAACAACTTTGTTTTCTTTGTTACTAGTGGAACATGTGTCTGTGTGTGTGTTTGTGTAAAAGAGATAAGGAAGTGTGCGGCCTTGTTGCAGTGTAATGCTTTCACTCTTCAAGAAGTCAAGCCTATTTCCATGTCTAAGTCATAACAAGCAATTCCACTCTTTATTGAGAAAGTATAAGTAAGTAATCTCATTCCCACCAACCCACATTTTCAGGCAAAACCTAAAGAGATATTAATATCTAATATGTAGAATTCCTATTGTTATCTAAATGTCATGGGAATTTATAATAATTCAATATATAGTTTCCGAACTACAAAATGTTCTCAGACAGAAGGGTTTCACCTTGACCATTGTGAGGCAATTATCATATGGATGTTAGGGTTGTAATTACCATGCTGTACTTCCCCTTCTTTCCCCCACCTTTCTTAAGACTGTAATGTAAATGACCTAGCTGAATTAATGTCTGCATAAAGTCATTGCTTTTCTGTGTAACTTGGTCAGATCTTTGTATCACATTAGTGATGCAGGTTATCTGTCTTTCCTGGAAATAGATTGATTCTGTTACATTACATGTCACTTGTTAGACACTTTTATCCAAAGCACTTACATACTCAATACTGTGGACAATCCCCACAGGAGCAATTTGGGGTGAAGTGTCTCAGGGACACAACGACATGCTGACTGCAGTGGGGTTTGAACCTGTGACCCCCTTCTCCAAAGTCCAAGGCTCTATCCACTGCGCCACACGCCTGTTAAATGCTATAACTCTTTATTAAATGACACAACTTTGGTTTAAGCTTGTATCTTTGTTCTTTTCTTACCAGAAGATTAAGTGTGGGATTTCCACCACACTAAACACTTCCACCTATTTGTAAACAAAGGAAAAAAAGAAAGGGCGAGGATGAAGGAACAACTGTGAGATAACAGAGTTTAAACGTATTTAGAGCTGATATGAGATATCAACAAAAACACTATTTATCTTTCTGTTTCACAAGAAGAAGAAATCAGACATTCCCAGCTCCTTCCCCCCAGACGTGACGTCTGAAATAAAAAGACCTTTGTGCTCTGGGATCTGGGATCGTAGCCAAAATTAAAAAAAATGCCCGCACAGTGACACAAAATTAGAAGAGGCTGGTAAGATGCACATTACATGTGGAAACTGTGACAGTCTGAAAATAAAGGGGCAACAAGTGAATGCTCAGGTCAGAGGACCATTGTCAGAACAATTTACAGACCATGTGATTCTACAGCCGCATGAACCTCCCTCAAACAGCTGCTGATAAAGAGGCAAATACTGTAGAAATGACTACTAAGTAGCAGATGAATGTTATGGATGTTGTTTCAAGAGTTCAGGTGTTTAACAGTCTTATGGCCTGTGGGATGAAACTGTCCCTGAATCTGGTGGTTTTTGTCCGGATGCTGCGGTAACGCCTGCCAGACGACTACCTTTCTTTCACACACACTCCCCCCCTGCCCAAAACGACTCAATTGGACTCTTTTGTTTATTTGCGTAACTCAGTGACATCACTATGTATCACTCACGCTTCTCTTGGCTAGTGCTCCAACACATTGTACGTGTTAGGCTAAGGGGCGGGACCAGAGGTTGCGCTAGACTTTTTCGCTGCCCGTTTTTTTTTTTTTGACGGACAGGATCTTAACATTTCAGATTTCAGATTTTTCCGTCATTGTTAAAGAAAATCCGTCATAGACGGGAAATATTCGGTTAACGCGACCACTGGACATCTCTAAGCAGTTGACCAATCACAACAGAGCCAGCCAGCTAACCAATCAGAGCAGACAGGGCTCTGGTTTCAGACAGGGCCCAGCGCCGAACGGTGAATCAAATTATTCATAGTGGCCACACGGCGATACTACAACTTCTGTGTCAGTCTGTCCAGCCTCCAACACTGTATCCTCTTCATACATCCATGTAAGGAGCAATGTATGTATAAACACGAGACGCTGGACACAAGTTGTAAGTTGGAATACCGCTGTATGGCCACTACGAAAATGTGATTCAACATTCGGCGCACTTCATGCCGGCTTGCAACCATACTTCAAGAACTACTACTTGAAATAATGCCATTGTCACGTCCGGTGCTTCCCCATGTCAGAATCTGATTTCTGGGAAATGTTCCAAGTAGTAAACACTCACACTCAATTATAAAGTACACAAAGTGCAAACTGGGTCAGGGTGTGTGAAGCTGACCGTTGAGCGGCCCGACCAAGTAAGGAGGCAGAGGCAGTCCAAAACATAACCCGGTGTGGGCCTTTATTAAAAATCATGAGCACATGACACACAGCCTCAATCTGCTGTTTCTCCCTGCACACAGCCTGCAGCCACAAAGATCTCTCCCCACGAAACAGGAAACACAGAGCCTAAATACCCACCTGTGCAATCAAGCCAACAAGACACAGGTGAGCAAACACTTTCGGCGCTCTCGGTCACTCCCCTATCTTTTCAAGGCGGAGCCGAGGACCCGACCAGCATCTGCCAGACGACATTTCAATTAATACGGTTTAATCTTTCAATAAATACTATCTCAATAATTAGTATAAATTATATAAAATGTGCAAATATGCAATGCCAAACGGTACTGTGCGATCACGCTAATAAAGTGCAAAACTGTTCACTACTAAAGTGCTGGGTGACATTTCTGTGCAAAGGGAAGTTGTTTCATAAAGTGCAATAATACAAGGCCCGAAGCCGTCAGTCCACAGTGACGAAGTTACCTTCGTAATAACATAAAGGAATACAACTTTCTTCCCCTCACATCTTTGATTGTGTGTGGGTGTGTGTGTGGAAAAAGAGACATTCATTGCATGACTAAGCTTACCTACAAATACCCAAGTGAATACAGATTGTGGCCTTTCTTGATCGTTTCTATTTCATATTTGATTTCACATCCTGTATTAGTTATACTTACGATATTTAGACTATATTTCCCCATTTTCATGCTTGTTAAATTCCTGTTATGTACCATATTAGAAAGGGGTTGCTGTCTCTTCACTTTGATAAAAGTAAGATTAAGATTAATAATTTTATGATAAGTTATTTTACACTAATCCATTTGTTTTGCTGCTCCTGGGACGGTTGAATATTCTCCCTTTGTGGATCAACTAAATGTGATCTTAATGTATCTGCTGTATTTCACACTGTGATTGTTTTCATTACAGGAAAGACACACTCAATTAGCAGTTATAGTGGTCTGGACTGAGGCTACAGTTTCAATGTTGGTATCACATTTCCTGGCAACACATCTGTTGAAATATTTCACTGAAAACCACATGGTGGTGTCACATAAACATAAAATATAACCACTTTTGTTTTGTTGCTGAAAACAGTTAATGTTAAGACTGAAAATTAAAATATGTGTTAGTTGCAGCCCTTCTTTTTATATGCCTGTATGCTGCAGGGTTTTCAGGATAAGCGTGTGTGAGTGTGAGAATGTGTGTGGGTAAAAATGTTTGCTGACAATCATAGATAGATAGATAGATAGATAGATAGATAGTCTAAGTGCACTCCCAGGTACCTGTAGTCCTCCACCACAACAACGTCCTCTCCCAGAATGCCACAGGGGCTGTGGAGATGTCCTCACCTCCTGAACTCAATACAATAATAATAGTATAGGAATGTTACTGCCGTACTCTGATTCCTCGTAAGATAAGGCTTGCCAACATTCACTCTGCAACACACCTGAGTGAGGGCTGGTGAGGCTGTGTATTTATGACAGTTATTCATATCCAGACTGTTTGTGTGTGCATGGGACATATTCATCATGATGACTCAGCTTAACAAACAAATAAAATCTGTGTAAAACATGGAGGCCGACTCCATAACACTCAGGCTTCTATGGAAAGAGGTGCTGCAGCACAGGCATGAGAAAAATAAAGAGCTTTTTGAACATTAAAGCATGAGACATGTCACAGTAGAGACATACTGATATGAGCCTGAAAATGAGCATAACAGGGCCCCTTTAACTTCTAAGCTCTGTTTATATTTCCCCTCGCTGTCACCACAAAACAATCTCCACCATTGACCCCTGGCATCTCTAATAAAGTGGAGAGCTTTTGTATGATAAAATAAAATGTTAAGAATAAATATTCTGCACAATTAATGTTGTTAAAATTCTGTCTATTCCAGTGAGCGTTTGATTTACATTCTCCAGGTGTGGACACATTAACGTAACACATATGCATCTAAAGAGAGATGAAACCCAATAATAATGCACTATTGTTCCGTGATGATTTATTGTGTGTTTTGACATTTTGCTGACTATTAGCTGCTGCAATCTTTTCATTGGCCGCAACCCAACACGGTGAGCAAGACATCTAAAGAACACACCCTGCTCTTCTGATTATGACTATGACTCAGGCCCTTCATGTTTATTGGTTCAACAAAGCACTCCATGACAGCTGGAGAGCAAGTTATACATGTGTTTGTGTTATCTTAAATGCTTTCTAATTTTCAGTGAAAGGTAATGGAATCTTATTCATTCATTCTCTTCCTGTTTGTCGACAAGACTACATATAACATGCCTTTCATTATCAATGTAGTGGTTTCCTCAGTAGTGGCTTTTCTCTCGCATGTTATTGACTGTTACTTAATGTCTGAGTGGTGGTTTTCAAAAAATGATTTGATTATCTTAAAGAGGAACGTTGTTGAAAAGGAGCTGTTTGCAGAGATCTATGCTATACAAATCTCAACACTTAAAGATAACACCTCACAGGAAGTTGCTACTGTCCTCACATTTTGTAACTATCCTGTCTGTGCTGATAATCACACCTTATCTTTACACACACACACACACACACACACACACACCACACACACACACACACACACACACACACACACACACACACACACACACACACACACAACACAGTGACCACAATATGAAAATGACACTCGATACGCTTGAGTTTACAGAGGAAACAAAAAAGAAAATATTTTGTGCAAAAGTGTCAAGACTGGTTATGAATCAGACGCAGATAACCAGAACCGTGAAACTAAAATATCCAGCTACTGTTATTACACACTTTTACTACAACAAATGACATTGAGGTTTTAAATATGAGGCCTTTTTAACTAACAGTTAAACACTGCCTTTCCGTGGTGGGGATGTGATCCGTTTTTCATAATGTATATTTTTCCTCACTTTCAAAAAGGGAAATGTCCAGTCTTGTCCACAGAACATTTTAAGTACAAGAGCACACACTCAAAAACACAAACTGTATCAAGGGGAAAGTACGTAGGACAAGCCGATGTTGGACACTGGAATTTCCCAAGAGCAGAAATGTAAAAGGTGTCCAATCCTGGTGTTGTTTTATGACCTGTTATATTTTGCAAGGTACTTCGTCCTCCATGTGTCTTGTCTTCTTTTACTTACTGTCTCTGTGTTTTCCAGCCAATTTCTCTGATTCCTTTCACCTGCTGCCCCTCTTGTTTATATAAACAATATATGGTTCAACTTAATAGTATTGCTTTCAACTAACCAGTGGTTGCGTTAGACTTTTCGTTGTCTGTCATTTTGACGGACAGGATCGTAACATTTCCGTCATAATCCATTATTACCCGTCATTTATTTTTCATGTTTTAATGATGAGACATATTTAATATTTATGTTTGGGTACTAAGCAGCAAATGTTCATTCATTCCTTTTTTTATGATTCATACAGAACTTTTAAGGGCATGGAGAAAAACAAAGATGAACAGAGACACCGACCGTGCGGTCACTTTTCATGTCAAAACGAATATGAATGATTTATTTTTCCTTGCACTTGCTTGTCCCTCTGCTGGCTGAACGTTGTCAGTTTTAGTCTTACTGGCTTGTCCTTCATCCTCCACTGCATCAATCCCTCTTTTTTCACCTCGTTTATCCACACCATCACAATTACTGGGCTTATTCAAAAAGCTTCGGACACTCAGCTGCCGTGACATTTTGCGATTGCTAAAGCCGGTTAAACAACGAGGAAATCAACGAGGTCAAATACAAGACTAGACAATAGCTACTTAATATGCACACACTCGCCACCAACTGGACAGGGGTGTGAATTACTAAATAATAGTTACAGTAGAGTACAGTAGATCGCCCTCAGTCGACCTGGCCACTAAGGATGTAATATATGTGGGCCGCTGGTGGACATTTTGGCGCGTTCCGAGTTGTGTTCTAATCTGTCAAAATGACGGACTGCTTTCAGAGTTTCCGTCATTCTTGGAAAGATTACGTCATAGACGGAAAATATTCGGTTAACGCGACCTCTGCAACTAACCTAATAAAGGTATGTGAAATCTGTTGACATAATACATTTCATTAAAGTCAACGGTTCAGGTTTTTCAGTGTAGTCAATGTTTTCCAGGCTTTTGCCCTCCTATTAGTGCAAATTTGTATTTACAAATCAATGACATAAAATCTGGAGTGTTAATTTAACACTCAGAGATAAGGACCATATGTTCACTGGCTCAGTGTTAAAATGATTTGACTGTGTACATAAAGCAAACAAACTAAATGATAAACCTGTCTAACACCTTATCTGTGTCTCAGGATGGCCTTATAAGGTGGTAAGAGCAATAGAGGCGAAAGAGGAAGTGCATCTTTGCCAGCAGTGTGGAGGTTATCATCAGAAGAATGTACTGAAATAGCATGCAGTACTATTAACCCTTCTCTTGCGTTAGGTCATACCCCCTTCTCATACTATTTTCGGACAAAATAGTGAAGCAGCCTGAAACCTAGAAAGAGAGAAAAGGAAATAAGCTTAATTATTTAGCAATTCACACTTTCGTATTTGTTTCTTTCTGTTTTCAGAATACAGTATGAGTCATAATACGCAGGAACCTTAAAGGTCAAAGGCTGTGACTAAATAGGAAAGGAATGTATACAGGCGTGTGTAAACCAAATGTACAGTAAGTCAATCTATGCCTGTGCTTGAATACCTTTATGTCAAAAAATATGTCTCTCTTTCCCTTCAGAGGAGAGTCCAATTATATTGTTAAAGGATTGAATATGAAACGGTTAGGTAAACACGGTCACAGTCTGTAGGTTTCTCTGAATAGGAAATGACTGGTTCGCAGTGCAGCATGACAAGACTGAGTATATCAAAGACAAACAATGCATCTGTTTCAATCAGACTTATTGAAATGACAAAGAAAACACAACCTTGTTGACTGTAGATCACTAGCTGGTTGCACAGTTGCTCCTCTCAATCTACAGTTATCAGATTTACAACAATTAACCATCAAAACTGTGTGTGAAAATGTGTCTGCTCTTGCCAGCTGATCAGAACCTCGCACCTACATACATGTCTAAAAATATGTCTATGTTTCCATTCAGAAGAGAGTACAATATCGATTTTAAGGATTTTAATAAATAAATGACGAGGGAACCCAGGTCACAGACTGTGAGCTTTCTCTGGAAAAGGAAGTGACTGGTTGCTTTGACAAGAGCATTTCAGTCAGACAACTCACGTGTTTCTTAATATGTTTATTAGAAGCAGCATGTCGTTTGAGTTTGGCGTCTAGGCTCGGGCCTCATCACTCCACAGATTTACAAAGAACATTGAGTGATGATTGTAAATCCAAATGGACCAATCCGCGGAGCACCTCACACACCAGGATCCTCTGTTAGCATATTTAGCAGCTGCATGTGGGTGGCAAGAATCAGAAAAAAGGGTTTGTGAAAGACCAACCCTGACCCTGGGAGGTGGACCATACGAGGAGCGCCTGAATGCACCAGTCTACAGAGCCACTAGTGTTGGCGTTGTAAGAGTCGGGAGTCATCCGATAATTTATTCCGAACTTAAATTACTCAGACCTCCTAATTGACCTAACCGAAGTTATTGAGTCTATGTAAGTTTACTGCTTGGCTCAGATCCACCAACGATCAGCAAGATCTCACCTCTATTAACTCCCCGAAGAACCAGGTTCAATTAACTACTGTTTCAATTCAGACAACCCCTAAATCTGTTTAAGCAATCCCAAAGGACTTTGATATCAGTAAATGAGGTGTGGCCCTACCTAAGTGTGAGTGTGGCAGTGTGCGATCTTACCTTTCAAGCAGGAGAGGAGAGCGCAGATGTCTTTTAAATTGTCCCAATCCAAAAGGTGGGATCAGTTTATTTGAAGAAAAATAGGTCCAAACTAATACAGGGTTTTTACCTTCTCTCGTTACAACATTATAATCATACTAAACATACCATGCTGGGGTTCTTTTCTAATCTAAAACCTTAATTCATAGTTCACCCATTAAAGAATTCCCACACATCTCAAGAATGGTAGGTATAAGATCCCAACCCATTTAAAGAATGGTAGGTATAAGATCCCAACCCATTTAAAGAATGGTAGGTATAAGATCCCAACCCATTTAAAGAATGGTAGGTATAAGATCCCAACCCATTTAAATAATGGTAGGTATAAGATCCCAACCCATTTAAAGAATGGTAGGTATAAGATCCCAACTCACAACTCTCATCTAAACCATTCCCTCAGCATTCAATACACAGAGATTTACGCAATAGTTACCAAGTTTGAGAGAACCTTACCGAGAGCAAAAAACCCAGCTCTCAGGGAGAGAGCGTTACCGAGAGAGAGTATACCAGGGGATACCCCCCTCTCTCTCACTCTCTCCAAAAAGAAAAGTTCCTCCACATCTGCCAGTGTCTTTATGCTCGAAAACAGGATAGAAAAACCTAAAGACACCTCCTCCATACCCATATTTGTGGAAACTGGGCATGGCCTCTGATGTAAAGAACTGGACATGACCAGACATATTCTATGGCTCTGGCATAAGACACACCTTCCCATGTTTGTGTAAAAAGGACATGACCCCTACTCTGCAGGACTTGCAAAATATTATTCTCGGCTATGACATAACCACTTTTTTGGGGCCTCAATGTATTTCTCCTTAAGTCAGGAGCCCCCCTCCCTGTGTACTGCTGTGAGGGGAGAGAGAAGAAACTGCCTCTTTCTTATCAGTGACACCCATAAACCATTATAGGCCTTACACACTCAATTTAACAAACCACTTTGTTTATACTGTAAATATAGAAAATCATAAAACATGAAGCATTTTCATTGTGGGTTATACAAGAATATAATTGATTATATTGATTATAACTAACTTTCGTTTTAAGTATTCATCCAAATATGGAGATCTCAACAGCCTTCAGCAGAATAATCATATCTGTGATGTTAGGGAACTTTATAAGTTAGATTTTATATTGTATACACCCAGAGTGCAGTTTATTTGAACTAAACGGGTTAAAGAGTCTTGCCAAATATTATTTCACAGAAACATCGAGCCTCGATTCAAAGTCCAGAAACCAATTTACACACTGAGCTCACAAAACAAAACACAAACTGTTGCATCATGGGAAATGATCCTGGCTTTATTTAATGTCATGTGTTTGGATGATGTCCCTTTCCTGGGCTGTCATCGGCTCAGGCGTTGCAGCGGTCGGTGTGGCAACAGCTCCATCCAGGTTGATTACACGAGTCGAGCCGAGTGCAGCCTTTCTCTCCGTTATCTGCCACAGCAAACAGGAAATCATCAGACAGAGATAACCCTCCAAAGGCATTGAAAGTGTAATATTGTTCAGAGGAAAGTCGTGAAGTTATGAAAGTCGGGGTACCATTCAAATAAGTGTGTCTACGACTTAATTCATCTTACAAAGCACGATGTTTGAAAGACTCAACTTTGACTTTTTATTGACAATGAGACATAAACGACGATCAGAAACCTTTCTATTTTGTGTTATTGCCAAAATCTGAAGATCTTCTTAAATCCATATTTGAACATCACACATGCTTATGGTTGTAGTTTAAAGTTTAAACAGAGTTTACATAAAGCAGTACTCACCCCGGGTGTAGCAGGCCTGAGGAACCTTCCCGTTACAGTCCAGCAACATGTTGTTGACCATCAGGAAGTCCTCTCCGTAACACTGGATGCTAAACTTCGGAGCTGCAACACAAACGCACCTTACACACATGTCTGAGATCGAATAAAAGGGGTTCATACCCATTCTGAAAGGTAACAAACACGTGGTCCACCCAAATAATTATAAATCAGTTTGACCAGTTACCGGAAGGAAATACATTTTCAATCTCAGTTGTTGGGTTTATTTTTTTTACCTGCATTTGAAATAATCATTGAACCATCAGTTAGTAAAGTGTTTTGTACCTCCAGAGCACAGCGGCAGCAGGAGCAGCAGCAGCAGGTAAACCTCATCTCTCTGGTGTTCAGTCAGTGTGACTCGACAAGCAGCAAGAAATAAGAGATGACAGCGAGTAGCTGGACCTTTATCCTCTGCTCACACACACACACACACACACACACACACACACACACACACACACACACACACACACCACACACACACACACACACACACACACACACGCTAACTAAAATATTGATCTGAACACAAA
The DNA here is from genome assembly GCA_012861695.1 of Trematomus loennbergii. Lineage (NCBI taxonomy): Eukaryota > Metazoa > Chordata > Actinopteri > Perciformes > Nototheniidae > Trematomus > Trematomus loennbergii. Next base: position 1,791,862 of record JAAOOA010000044.1, read on the forward strand.
CTGAACTGTTTGTCCAAAATATGTTCAGTGAAAAGTCCTAGAAAAGACAAAACTGTGTACATTGAAGCTAAGGGTCAGCCAGTGTTTCTGCTGAGTCATGACTGGAGTTACAAAAAGACACCTGTGTGCTGTGGAAGAACATGCTTCAGGTGAATTTGGACATTACATTACATTACATGTTACTTGTTAGATGCTTTCATCCAAAGCGACTTACATACTCAATACTGTGGACAATCCCCACAGGAGCAATTTGGGGTGAAGGGTCTCAGGGACACAACGACATGCTGACTGCAGTGGGGTTTGAACCTGTGACCCCCTGATCCCAACACCAAGGCTCTATCCACTGCGCCACATGCCTTGGACCATGCAACGGTTAGGGTTAGTGTTACATGCTGTAGTGTCTGGCCGTTTCTCAATGTCGAGTAGAGCTGCTGCAGAGCCACTATTTCAAGTATACTACGTCATCGAGTGGCGCCGAAGGACTGTTTAAATGCTGTTTAAATGCCCAGCATTCGGCGCCACTCGATGACGTAGTATACTTGAAATAGTGGCTCTGCAGCAGCTCTACTCGACAAGCAAGGCTTCTCAATACTCTAATTTCCCCTCCTCGACTCCTCGGTCCTCCGGTAGTGACCCGGAAATGGATTTCAGCGCGCCATGTTGAACGACATCTAATTTCTCTAAATGCACATCGAGCATCGAGGAGGCTCTCTGGAGGAGCTATAACCGAGGATACACTGATGGGTCCTCCACGGCTCCTCCGCATGGATGTATAATAAGAACTGGATACAGCGTGGGAGGCGGGGCCTCATTCATTCCTATGAGAGTTGCTCATTCGCGCATGATGATAAAATGGCCCAACTTTTGAGAGAGCGAAACGTCAGATTACCCGGCATGCCTGAGAAGTACCGTATGTGCGCTCATAGCGCATGCGCAACTTTAACCATGCCCCCCAAAATGCTCGTTCACATCAAGCACGTCCATTTGCGTAAACGTAACAGCACCGCACGTTCATGACAGCATGGTAATGGGTTGTTATTATGATGGATTTGATATTAACGAGGCGGCAGTTAGCAGCTAGTAATTATGCTAATTTACACATCAATCGTTATGCACTTTTATATTACGCTGTAAAAGGATCTAGTGATATCCAAGCAACAGAGCTTCATTTAGCATGAAAGAATTATTGCACTGTATATACATATACATATATATACATATACATATATATACATATATATGTATATGTATATATGTATATATACATGTATATATATATATATGTATATGTATATACATATAGATATGTATATATATATATATATGTATATATATATGCAGAGGGAAATAACTCTGTATATATATATATATATACAGTGCAATAAGCTTCTTAGTGCAATAAGAAGCTACAGGGACGTTAATCTACGTCGGTAATATTAACTTTATTTAATACAACATTTACGGTACAAGATTTAATAATACAGCCCATGTAGTATAATATTTTACAAATGATGAATTACAGCAAACATGTGCAATATATCCATTATTACAGCTCCGTTGGCTGGCAGTAAGGCGATATGGGTCCGTTCTTATTGTGCATCCATGGGTAAAGATAAACGCATGTAGTGCTGAACACGTAACAATGCAGAGGGAAATAACTCTCAGAATAACGTTATTAGCACATTTTTACAACTTGAGGAACGAATGTTTTTAATAAGGGCTATACAAGTGTTCATACTGGGTAGTTTATTTAGTTTAAAAAATATTATCCAACGATTTACAGACCACTCTTTCCCCATGTAAGTCAATGGGAAAAAGTGTTTCCGGGCCTGGCAACCAAACGGAAGTGTAGTACCGCCGTTTGACCACCACGAATATTTTCATCTGAGTCCGGCGCACTTCCTGGGGCTTGCTCCTCCGCGGATGCATTTCCGGAACGGTGGAGGCGTGACGCACGGCCGGACTTATCTCAGCCAATGACAGCTCTGCATGCATCCCGATATTATTTTAGTAACTGCTTTCATCGCGACGCGATGTTTCCAGTGAGAACAGCTGTGAGGTCCATGCAGAAAGCAGAGCAGTGTGTAAAATATATATCACTCAGTATAACAGGCTACATTACTCTCTGTATTTGTATGCTGTAGTTTAGTAGATATCTACAAACAAAGAGTCGATATTTTTCTAAGACCATTTAGTGTTTCACATAATAAAATACACAACGGCTGTAGCCTGATTGCTTTAGGAGCTGTAGGTGTGTGTGTGGTACAGTGTGTAGGTGTGTGTGTGGTACAGTGTGTAGGTGCGTGTTGTACAGTGCGTAGGTGTGTGTGTTACAGTGTGTAGGTGTGTGTGGTACAGTGTGTAGGTGCGTGTTGTACAGTGCGTAGGTGTGTGTGTTACAGTGTGTAGGTGTGCGTGTTGTACAGTGCGAAAATATATTTGTGTGTGTATGTCCGCATGTGTAGCCTGTTATTGTCTCATTATACCGCACTGTCAATTAATTAAAAGTAAAATATATAAGTCGTCATGAACACATCTGTCCATCAGACAGAGGGCTGCTGTGCCTCCTGTCATCATTAATGGACGTCTCTTTAAAATGACAGCTCAGAGGAGAGGAGTTCTCATTTCTCTAGACGCCTGCTGCTTCCTCTCCTCTCTCCTCGGTTCCCTCCTCGACTCCTCCGCTCGCATCTCCTGTGGGCGGGACAATGGGTGTTTCTCAATCGCGAGTAAAGCTGCTTCAGAGCTACTATTTCAAGCATACTACGTCATCGAGTGCCGCCGAAGTACTGTTCCAATCTCCAGCATACTTGGAAATCTACCGAGCCCGGCGTACTCCGTTTGGAGAAATATCGAGGCTGCACATGAGTAGACTCCGCGGTCTTAAAATCCCCACAATGCTTTGCGCACGGACCAATTTCCCCAAATCTGTGGCGGAAGATGTAAGGCGGGGCCTCTCATATGACGCACACCTGCACACTTGCTAGCGTGTTCCACTTTGTTTTCCGAATGCCAGGAAGTATTCTTGACTCTCTTCTGAAGCAAGATGCTCGGCAGACATGTGCTACCAAGCAAGCTAACTCGCGATTGAGAAACACCCTAAGTCTCGAGGATAGGAGTCGAGGAGGGGAAATTAGAGTATTGAGAAGCCTCTATTGAGAAACGGCCTCTGTGTTTGTGTGTGTCTCCCCCCCCCTCTCTTTCTGCAGCTCCCTCAGGTGTAGGCATTCAGCAATCAGGGCCTGAGGCCTGAGGAAGGCGGCAGTCTCTCGCTCTCCGGCCCAATTCCCAACCAAACCCTACCCAAGGCAAGGCAAGGCAAGTTTATTTATATAGCACCTTTCAACACAAGGCAATTCAAAGTGCTTTACAAAAATGAAAGGCATTAAGAAAATGGCATTTAAAAACAGTCATTAAAAAGCAAAGATAATAAAATAAACATTAAAAGAAGAAATACCTAAATAAAAGTTACAGTGCAGTTTAAGATGTGAATAGTTCAATTAAAAGCAGCGGCAAAAAGAAAAGGGCTCAGCCTGGATTTAAAAGTAGTCAGAGTTGCAGCGGACCGGCAGGTTTCTGGGAGTTTGTTCCAGATATTTGGAGCATAATAACTGAACGCTGCTTCCCCATGTTTAGTTCTGACTCTGGGGACAGAAAGCTGACCAGTCCCTGAAGACCTAAGAGATCTGGATGGTTCATAATTTAGCAGTAGGTCAGACATGTATTTTGGGCCTAAACCATTCAATGCTTTATAAACCAGCAGCAGTATTTTGAAATCAATTATTTGACAGACAGGAAGCCAGTGTAAAGACTTCAGAACTGGACTGATCCACTTTCTTAGTGTTAATGAGATTCTATAGGTATCAGTAGCATCACTCCATGATCAAAACTTGCGACATGAGAAACAAAAACAGACATCACAACACGTAGCATTAGGGAGCAAAAACGGCACATTTCTTACCTTAGCTGTTCTTCTGATCAAAAGTTGTCTTCAATGGCATTAAAACGATAAAAAACGCTGCTGAAGGTTAATCCATAGGTTAATCAATGTGTCTGTGTCACTTTGAAATGATTTCTGATAATCCATCAGAAAAAACCTAGCTTTCAGTTTTCAGAGTGTAAAATAGGTTTCACTTTGGGCAAACTGCCTGCACAGCCCGGCATAGGGCATAGCCCCCACTTCTCAATGGTAACGTGTGTGTGACTGTGTGTGGAACTTCTCCTTCGATTCTATTGGCTCTAACGGTTCAAAATCGACCAATGGGTTCCAGAGAAACGTCAAATACGCCCAGATAATGGGCAGCATTAATATACCCACATGACAGCTAAGGTCAGAAGAGCTTTATTTAACAGCTCGTCTTATGTCTGTGACCCCTCCTGTTGTTCATTGCCTGAAACATGCACTTGTCAAGGTTCAGAGGCACATTTTGCAAATATGGCAGTAGCCATCGATCACCTTAAGATAAGATAACATAAGATATACTTTATTGATCCCAAGTTGGGAAATGTTTTTGTTACAACAGCATGTACTACTTTGTTCTACTCTACTACAATTCAGAGGTTAAACTGGTATTTTTACTCCACTACATTTATTTTAGTTACTTTGCAGATTCTGATTAATGATGGAAATATAAACAACCCTTAAATCAGACTTTAGTTACACCTGAGTCAAATTCAGGGAAGGTGATTGTACTTTGTCAGACTTAATATTTATCTGTTGATACCCCCAACGTTTTGTTCTTAGTCAAAAGAAGACCTTAACTTAAAGTATTCTTTAATGTTTTAATAAAGCCTTATTAGTTTGTCTGTTTTGCACATCCTCCTATTAATATCTTTGGACGTCCTGCACTAAACTGTTTTATTGTAGAGATCACTACAGTATCTTCTTGATATTTTCTATTCTATATTTCTATCATTGACCTTCTACTTTTCCCTATTTTGTATGTAGGCTACTCTTAATATTGAAATGTTTTCATCAAATATAACTTATTCAACAACTAAATTCAATAACGTGCTTTAACCACTAGGGTTCAAAAACCAGTGGTCTAGTAAATAAAACATAATAGTATCAAACATAATATTACTAGAACGGTAAAGGAAAATACAGTTTCAGTGTCTCGATTTGAAGCTTATGCATTGTACCATGAACCTGTATAGACCTGTAACAGTCAACTGCATGAGGAGTTGGAAAGGTAGTTCAGTAAATCAGTAATATCTTTAAAAACTACAAGTCCCTTTCTATCAGCTGTACACTGTTATGGTGTAAATACAGCCTATCTACAAATTGGATCAAATATAAAAGTCAGCCGAATTAGTATTGATACTGCAAGGAGACGTATTGTGTGAAAAGAAATGGAAGATGTTGTGTAATTGCTGATATATTTCACGTATTCAGTTTCGGCAGCAGTTCTTCCTGTTTGTCCAGAAGTCTTCTAATCAGGGCTCTATAAATAAAGAACTACGGCAGATGTGTAATATTTAATGCAGCCGAACCGTGTATTACAATGCCGTTATGTGATGACTTCCAAAGAGAAAAGCAAGAACACTCGGAATAAAGTATTTTATTTTTTTTTTTTTAAAGTTTTCCGATTTCATATCGCATAAACACCATATCCCGACATGCATTGCGGCGTGATTTTAGCCTCTGAAAAAAGAAATGTGTCTCTCAGAATCGAAAGAGAAAAACCTATGGGAAAAACACAAAAGCATTGTACACAATTTAAACCAATTAATGTCGTGTAATTAACAAGGATAAACTGATGTTTTTTAGTGGATGAGTACTGCAGATATCACTGTTAAATCATTTGATCATTGGTTTTATTATGAAAACTTCGAGACCGGAAATACTGTTTCAACACGTGAGGGTTGGCTTACTTTACACGGAAGCAGCCATTATCCTGGCGAAACCTCAAATCATCTTCGTACATAGATACATTATTTTGTATTTTTATTAAATTCGACAATGTCATTTTCACTTTCCACTATGTCCACCGTTGTTTTTCACAACCAATGGCAGAACTTTATTGAGGCCTGTAATTAGTCAACTACAGGTCTCTTGGGTCAGTCTTTTCTTCCAAAAAGCTTGTGACAAGATGTTAAGTTAACAGGTATTCACTCAGAGGGGGGTCGGTGAACCGGGCAGAGTTTTTCGCCGGTCAACGTGTGTGAAAGTTTAAATCTTCCTTATTGAGCTTTAAAACAAATGAATAACGACTATATATTATAATAAAATAAACACCGGCTGTTGTTATGCCTGCTGTAACGTTAACTTACTCCGTTCTCCGCTTAAGTAATTATGCCGTTACAAGCTTCATAGTTGTATTTATCATCTAAATTTGCCGAAACAAGTTTAATATTCTGAAAGCCAAGACTTTGTTTATTTGAAATCAGATGAAAACAAACTGTAACGGACCCATGTTATTCATATTCTGAGTCATAAAGACTTATTTAAAATAAACATTTATAGTTTAGGTTGTTTGAGAGGTAATTGAAATAGCTAAGGGTGATGATCTGACTTGAAGTGTGTGTTTTTTGCTCCTCCCGCTGCATCACAGCTACCATTCTTTAATTAGATGTTTGATAAGTGCATGCAGATCACATAGTAAAACACGTACACAGATACATTATTTTGTATTTTTATTAAATTCGACAATTTCACTTTCCACTATGTCCACCGTTGTTTTTCACAACCAATGGCAGAACTTTATTGAGGCCTGTAATTAGTCAACTACAGGTCTCTTGGGTCAGTCTTTTCTTCCAAAAAGCTTGTGACAAGATGTTAAGTTGACAGGTATTCACTCAGAGGGGGGTCGGTGATTTATTGCTCTTGGGGCATTAAAAACAAGATTTTAACTTTAGTTTTTTATATAATATCTGCATTTTCTCTTGTGAAAAACTAAGTCTTAGTTTGGCCATAGTTATTAATATATAGCGCCATCTCCTGGTTAAATCCTGAAATTGAAAATCTGGCAACGCCCTCTGGAAAATAGTGGGAGGGCTTAACATTCCCAGATACTGGTCTTTGGCAGGTCTTAGGCAGGTAACTGGCTGGTAGTAGGCAGGAAGCTGTATGCTGGCGTCCGAAATAAGATGCCCCATCTGTAATATCTATCAAACTATAGATCCTACATATCGACTGGACGTGAATTCTAAAAGTACAATATACACTTCTCGCTAGAAATCTAATCAAAAAGCATTTTAATGGCCAAACTATCCTACAATTTAGGATTTTACAGAGAGGTATTTGTGAATAAACGACCCTCTGTAACGTTTGCAATTAACGGGAGCACTAGAGGGCGAAAACTTTAAAACGTGATTATAGGTTGTATTAAGCGCTTGAACAAACGATCTATTTGGTCGTATGAGTTGGAGGACTTGTTGCATAAATGTGTTTAATCTCAGCTATTCAAAACAGAATCATACATGATTTCCTTATTGATTATTATCATGATAAGTACCCACTTTCTATTTGGATAACAACAACAATTAGTCTGCAAAAAAAATAACTGTACTATTATACAATTTATTTTTTATAAGCAAAGACTCTAAGCTATTTACAGGAGAATAATAAATGATGTACTTATTGATTATGATCATGACAGTAAGTAATATCATTTTAAATAAACATTTATGATGAAATAAGTGTTATAACCATCTGGGGAACTCATTTGAATAAAAGAAGCTCTGCTGCTTTCTTCTGAAGACTCGTGCATTACAAGAGAAACAACAACATAAATCAAAAGAAATATCCAACAAATATTTAGAGCAAAGTGTACATACTGTATCAGTTCAGGTGAACAAGGATCCTCCTGAGCAGAGACAGCCTCCATGGCTAAACAGACACAGGAAGGAGCCGGAAGAAAGTCCAACATTTACAGAACAACTCATGAGGAGATGTTGAAGCACATCCCATAATGTTTGATTGACAGCTGATCTCTGTGCAGTGAAGACATGGACAATCAGCTCTGATGGACACACGGTGAGTTTAAGAAGTAGAAGAGTTCCTCCAATGACTTCAGGCTATTTGAGTTTACAAAACTCAGCAGTGTCTCCATAAGTAGAATAAAGCCCAACTCCAGCATGTAGCGGCTGAGTGAATGTGGTCTGGACTCTGTGGAGGAGAGTCATGGTTTCAGAGACGCTGTAGAAGGACAGAATACCTGCTGTGTGATCCAGGTACACTCCTACTCTGGAGGACTGAGGACCTGAGACGGGAGTGATGATACTGTTGTAACGAAATGAATAACTGTTATGTTTACAATTTAAGGACCAAGATTTGTCATTGTTTCCAAATATACTTTCCTCCCCTGCTCTGCTGATATTCTTGTATGCGACTGCAACATGAAGTGCTCCCCCTCTCCACTCCACCTCCCAGTAACAACGTCCAGTCAGACTCTCTCTACTCAGGACCTGAGGACAATCAGTGAATCTGTCTGGGTGACTAGAATAAGACTGATGTTGTTCCATGCGTGTTGCTTTTCTGCTCCCCTCAGATAATACCAGCCGTGTTTTTGCTGTGTTTGGATCCAGTTTGCTGCTTCACATCAGAGCTTCTTTTCTCCATGAGACGGATCAGCTCAGTGAACATCTTCTCACTGTCCTCCACTGCTTTATCAGCAGAGCCATTGACGGCCTCCACCTCCTGCTGAAGCAGCTTCACCTCCTTCTCTCCGTCCTGGATTCTCTGCTGGATGTTTAGTCGACTCCCCTCCAGCTCTCTCTGCCTCTCAGTCCTCTCTGCAGCAGCTGACACCGTGTCGTGGCCTTTGTGTTCGTCCACAGAGCAGAGATAACAGATACACTGCTGATCAGTGCGGCAGAACATCTTCATCACCTCGTCGTGACGAGAGCAGATGTTCTCCTGGAGCTTCTTGGAGGGCTCCACCAGCTTGTGTTTTTTAAAGACAGGCATTCATAATGAGGCTGGAGGTGTTGGTCACAGTAAGAGGCCACACACGAGGCAGGACTTACAGGCTCTCAGTTTCCTCCCAGTGCAGACATCACAGGCCACATCTTCAGCTCCAGCATAGCAGAGATCAGCAGGAGCAGGTGGGGGTCCAGTCTTCTTCAGCTCCTCCACTAAAGCTGCTAACATGGTGTTTTGCAGGACAGGCCTCGGTGTGAAGCTCTGCCTACACTGAGGGCAGCTGTGGATCTTCTTCTCATCCTCTCCGTCCCAGAAGCCTTTAATACACTTCATGCAGTAGCTGTGTCCACAGGTAGTCGCACCGGATCCTTCAGTAGATCCAGACAGATGGGACAAGATAAGATTTCCCGGTCCAGCTGAACTCCTTTCTGCGCCATTTCACCTCTCAGTAGCAGCGAGTGTGTGAGTTTCACTTCCTGAGAGCTGAAACTAGTGTGACAGGTTATCTGAACAGCATGTGTGTGTGCAGTGAATGTGGCCTATCAGCTCTTGTGCTTTACCCACATGTTGGTTACACCCCTCCTCCTCAGTGTGGATCTGAAGGGGAGGAACCAGGACAACAGAGTGGAGCTGGCTGTGTCTGAGAGCAGGAAGAAGAGGGAGGGCTTATCAAACTCTGAGTCATTCCAGGAGGAGGAGCAGCGCTCAGACTCTGACCCACACAGAGCCTCGGTTACAACCTGCTCTTCATTTGAAAAGAGCTTTTAGTTGTAAAATAAGTTGGTAAACTTACAAAATCTGAAGGAGGTTAAATACTTGTTTCCTCCACTGTAAATGTATAGCCTCAATGTCCTGAGATAGCTGATTGATTTAATAGTTGAATGATAACTATAAGTCGTTACTGTAAGTACTAGTATAGTAGTAGTAGTAGTAGTAGTAGTAGTAGTAGTAGTAGTAGTAGTAGTAGTAGTAGTAGTAGTAGTAGTAGTAGTAGTAGTAGTAGTAGTAGTAGTAGTAGTAGTATAGTTGGAGTAGTAGTAGTAGTAGTAGTTGAGTAGTAGTAGTAGTAGTAGTAGTAGTAGTAGTAGTAGTAGTAGTTGAGTAGTAGTAGTAGTAGTAGTTGTAGTAGTAGTAGTAGTAGTAGTATAGTAGTAGTAGTAGTAGTAGTAGTAGTAGTAGTAGTAGAGTAGTAGTAGTTGGAGTAGTAGTAGTAGTAGTAGTAGTAGTAGTAGTAGTAGAGTTGTAGTAGTAAGTAGTAGTAGTTGTAGTAGTAGTATAGTAGTAGTAGTAGTAGTAGCAGTAGTAGTAGTAGTAGTAGTAGTAGTTGTAGTAGTAGTAGTAGTAGTAGTAGTAGTAGAGTAGTAGTAGTAGTAGTAGTAGTAGTAGTAGTAGTAGTAGTAGTTGGAGTAGTAGTGGTAGTAGTAGTAGTAGTAGTAGTAGTAGTAGTAGTTGGAGTAGTAGTAGTAGTAGAAGTAGTAGAAGTAGTAGTATTGTGTGGGGGGGCTTTTATATAGAAACAAATCCTTATTCTGTTCATTCGCACTAAATATGAACCTGAAAACTAAACACGTCCTCTTTAATTGACACCAAAATGATGATTTGTGGTTGAAACCTTCTTTTAAATCTTTTCTTTTTACCCTCCAACAGATGTGTCTCAATGGAGAAGAAGAAACCTCAGATTCCTTAGAGTCCATCGAGGTGAGTTCCTCCGAGGAGACGTCCCCCGCTGTGTCCCCTTCCCAGGATCCCCCCCCACAGGACCCCATAACAGAGACACCCCTACCTAACGTGATCCAGGAGACTGAACCTCCTTCCTCACTCCTTCCTCACCTCCTCCCCTCCTAATCTCCTTCCCTCCTCTCCTCTCAGAGGACCCTCAGACCTCCACAGACCCCCTCCCTCTCCTCCCTGAAGACCCAGCAAACATAGCTCTGTTTGTGGACGTTTCTCCGAGCGCTGACCTCCTGAACGTCCTTCCACATGTGGACGCCTCTGCCTCCCCCCCTCCAGAGTTTCCTCACCCTTTCTCCACGGCAGCCCCCACCCTAAAGGTGCCTCTAAGCACCGCTCTGACCGGGGTCCCTGTTTGCGTCATGTTCCAGTTCTACACCCCGAACCAGAATCAGAACCCAGAGGAGACAGCAAGTGATCCGAGGCAAAGTGAAGTGTTTTGGCCGTGCTGCTTTCTGACAGAGGATCTGTGAGGGTCTGAACGAAATCTGATTTTCAGGGTTCGAGTTATAATCTGAGCTTTATGGGGGTGTGTAAAACTAACGTCAGGGGCGGAGATAAATATATCAATAACAGCCAGGTAATAACGTAAATAACGGGTGATATTTACAAGAGAGAGAGAGAGACTTCAAGAGAGAATAAATAAAATAATTGTTGTTGGTAATGCATTAGCGACCCCCACAGATGTATGATTTCAGTGCTTTCATAGCTCAGCTCCCATTGGCTCCCACATAACTCGAACCCTGCTGATTTGAAACAAAATACATCTTTACAGTCTGGTTATTACTGTATGTACTTTATAACTCTTTGTTTATTATCGTCTTTATTTTCTATTTCACTGTATTATTAAATTACATTTCATTTAGCTGACGCTTTTTTTTTTATCCAAAGCGATTTACAATGACCAATTACAGGGATTACTTTGATGTGTATTTGAGTAGCTCTAAAAGGTGGTAATTGGTCATCTTTCATCATTATCTTCTTCATTTTATCGTTTACTTTATTTGACTGTATTTAGACTTTACTTACTTTATTCTACCTATTTCTATTTTTAGGATTTCACCATTTTAACATCCTATTTTCTTGTCAAGCATCATTTTGATTTCACTCTATTTTAACAACACTTTAAAGTAGTTTATTAAGACTTTTATTTGTTTTATTTTCAACATTTTACCACTTTTTAACATCCTCATGTTTGTCAATTGGTCGTCAAACACATTACTAACGTTTTCTCTATATCATAATTTTTATTTTCTATTTCCCTAAATTTGTTATTGATCATTTTGACTTGATTTATTTCATTTTTCAACTTTTTACTACTTTTAACAGCCTAATTTTGTTGTTTGTCAAACACAAGTCTAAATATCCGACTACACTTTCATCACATTTCCTAAAATCTGTGTTTTATTCGTTTCAATGGTGCTAATGATGGAGCTATATGAGCGTCTGAAAATGTAATCTAATTAAATGTCATTATCTTTTTCAATAAATCTGTCCGAGGACAACACAGTAGTAAAACCAGATCTTCGTAAAATTATGTATTTTATTGGGTGTTTATTTGGTGTTTGTTCAGTACTAAAAGGTCCAAGTCCCACAATTGAATTGAATATTCATTTGACATGTTAACTACATCATAAAGCGCTTCATGGGAGTAATTGCAGGATGATTCAATTTTTCCCTTATGCAACATGAAAGTATCACGATATGTATCGGTTGAGTATCGGTATCGTTCAATGGTATCGGTATCGTAATAAAGTCAAAGATATGCAACCCTCGATCTGACCAATAAAGTATTATAGTATCGTACCGTGGCAGCACAAGTAGCATAGCAGGTAAAAAAGGCATGCAATAATAAAGGGTAAGCTAACTTAGTAAATAAAGAAAGGAATTAGGAGGGGTTACCTTGGTTGCTGATTGGCTAATGGTTACTCAAGCCAAAAAATCGTTATGACATCATAAAGTGGCCAAAATCTGTATAAAAGACGTACAAAGTGCATTTTGCATGATAGGTCCCCTTTAAGGATAAATTATGAAAAGCACTGATATCAGATTATTTTCGTTATAAATCTTAGACCATTTCTGCTGTCACAACAGAGCAGGACAAAATATTTATGTCCAATTACATGTAGCATTTATTTTTGTATTTATTTTATTTAAGGACCCTATTAAAAGAGTAAGGATTCAAATGGTTTACTTTTTATTTCCAATTATCATCACAAAGTTGCCTCAGGGACCAAACATTTTAGTTAAGTTGAACTGAAGCTGTGGAAGCCTACACTACTGATGTTACTGACTAACACACCCCATGGTGGTAGCTCTTTGGTTAAGTTGAGTTTGCTTTAATAAATATATTTCCTTATATTGTGTTTTTTCCACATTCTTTGTTATGGCCAAGAGCCAGGCCATGACAGCATGGCTAAAATGAAGAGGTGTTTTCCAAGATCTGATGATGATGTTTCTGCCAATGAGAGCTGCTGAGGGGGTTGTGCTCCTGTGGGGTGATTACTGGCATCACACAGCCAACAAGTCACATGACTCTAAAGTCAGATCTGGTAAAAGTGAAGTGTATTGTCATATTAAAGAAACAGGAGGGATTGTGATCTTGGTTTTTTAGCCATGACAGCATGGCTAAAAAACCAAGATCTGATGATGATGTTTCTGCCAATGAGAGCTGCTGAGGGGGGTTGTGCTCCTGTGTGTTTGTGTGTGTTTTTGTGAAAAAGAGATAAGGAAGTATGCGGCCTGTGCGGTGTGCAGCGTAATGTTTTCACTTTGTATCACATCAGTGATTCAGGTTATCTGTCCTTCCTCGAAATAGATTGATTCTGTTAAATGCTATAACTCTTTATTAAATAACACAACTTTGGTTTAAGCTTGTATCTTTGTTCTTTTCTTACCAGAAGATTAAGTGTGGGATTTCCACCACACTAAACACTTCCACCTATTTGTAAACAAAGGAAAAAAGAAAGGGCGAGGATGAAGGAACAACTGTGACCTCTAACAGTCTCTTGATCATTAGAAAGATAACAGAGTTAAAACACATTTAGAGCTGATATGAGAGTTATCCTATGAATAGAAAATCAATGTATCTTTCTGTTTCACAAGAAGAAGTAAGCACTCATTCCCCAGCTCCTTCCCCCCAGGCGTAACGTCTGAAATAAAAAGGCCTTTGTGCTCTGGGATCTGGGATGGCAGCTAAAATCAACAAAGATTGCCCGCACAGCAGTGACGTGCGGTGAGGTTCATGGCTGGTGAGGCACTGACTCTTTCAGAGTCAGATTTACAAATATTATAGCCTATTTTGACCTTAATCGAAATATTCTGTTATTTTCAAAAGCTTTTTTAGTCTGATGCTATGATTCATTTTAAAAGACCGATCAACAAAAGGATACCCAAAATCTAAATATTGGATTGTTCTTTCTAAGTAAGATCCCATTTTCATTACAGTTGTGGTCTTACCTTGACTTGAAGATGAATATAAGTCCATGCTATCCTTCTGGACAACAATCTCTATTACTTTTTTGTAAAAGTCCTCCTTATCTTCCTGTAGTTTCAAAAGTCTAGTTTGTTGTTTGTGGTAGAATAACAGTAGCAACAAGAACCTGTGGGCTCACGTGCGCCCCCTTCAGTGCGGCAGAGGTTATGGCTGCCTCTCCTGGTGCTTTTTTCATTGCCGTTGTACGATGAGACCAGCGAGCCTAAATATCATATATACGTGAAATAAGTTATTTAGAGACTATGGATGGCGAGGATAAATGTAATAAAGGGATCTACAAACATTACATTGGTGACCTACAGTGAGATGGGAACAGGCATGCGCTTAGGGCCCGCTTTCCAGCCAGTTTCTGTGGGGTGACGCATTCTGAAGTGAGGCAGAGCTCATCTGTGCCTCACCTTACCCCACAGTAAATGGGTTGAGCGCGCTCACAAAATAAGTGCCCGCGCTAAATTAGTGCCCACGCTCCAGCAAGTTACTGTGGGCTTACGTGAGGCAGTGCTCGTCCCTGCCTCACTTCTCATCGCTCCCGTAACGGAGCTCGGCAAATTTGCTGATTTTGACAATTAAATGCGATTGGAATCATACAGAAATCACATTTACACAAGATCAGTGGAGACATTTTATTATTATTATTATTTAGTTTTTCTTTAATTGTTTTTCCGTTACATTGGAGTATGACAGGTGAGGCTCTGCCTCCCCTGCCTCCACTGACTGCACGTCGCTGCCGCACAGTGACAACAAATTATAAGAGGCTTGTAAGATGCACATGTTTATTACAAACTGTGACAGTCTGAAAATAAAGGGGCAAAAAGTGAATGCTCAGGTCAGAGGACGATTGTCAGAACATGAGATTCTACAGCCGCATGAAACTCCCTCAAACAGCTGCTGATAAAAAGGCAAATACTGTAGAAATGACTCGACTGTCAAGAAGAACATCCATACGGAAACATCCATCACTGCTGTAGGCATTCAAGAAAGGCTGCGATGGGCTAAATACGGGAAGAAGAACACTTTGACAAAATCATAAGTGAGCAGGTGAGTGCAACCAAACCACAACTAACATAATAAAAATAAAAACACAGAGATCTTGCATTTGGTTATTTTTCCTATTTACTTACACAGGGAAAGACACTTCTGTAAATAAGCGGATTTTGGGGGAGTTTAATCCACTCCATTGGACTATTTTGTTTATTTGCGTATAACTCAGTGACATCACTAGTGGTCCAACACATTGTACGTGATAGGCTAAGGGGCGGGACTTCTCTAAGCAGTTGACCAACCACAACAGAGCCGGCCAGCTAACCAATCAGAGCAGACTGGACTCTGGTTTCAGACCTTTATATATACAGGTGTTTCTCAATGTCGAGGAAGGCTGCTCCAGAGCCACTATTTCAAGCATACTACGTCATCAAGTGCCGCCGAAGGACTGTTCCAATGTCCAGGATGCTTGGAATTCTACCGAGGCCGGCGTCCTTCGTTGCAGGAAATTTCGAGGCTGCACCAGTGTATCCTCCGCAGTCTTAAAGTCCCCACAATGCTTTGTGCACGGACCAATTTCCAAATCTTTGGCGGAAATCGCGCTCCATTTAAGGCGGGCCTCGCATATGACGCACACCTGCACACCTGTTAGCCTGTTCCACAATTCTTCATTTTCCGAGGCTAGGAAGGATTCTTGCCTCGCTTCTGAAGCAAGTGACTCGGAAGACATGTGCTACCAAGCAAGCGTCCTCGACATTGAGAAACACCCAGGGCTTGATCGGGGCTTGACCCACGTCACTCAAAACGGCTCAATAGGCACACTGTAGACACTAATTAGAAGAACACAGACTAAAACAGCAATGTACAGACGAATCAGATGATTAATCATGATCGTAAAATATATTTTAAGATGTATTATTTTTGCATTTTTTGCAATTATTATTTCAATACTTTCTGCTAACACTAGGTGGGGATGTGCCTGCCCCTAATGACCAGTCGCCACTGGACGCACACCTGCACACTTGCTAGCCTGTTCCATTCTTCGTTTTCCGAATGCCAGGAAGGATTCTTCCGGGCATTCTACCCATTCTACCCATTGTCTATGGGTGTTTCTCAATGTCAGGATCCATCAGAGGCTAAGCAAGAATCCTTCCTGGCATTCGGAAAACGAAGAATGGAACAGGCTAGCAAGTGTGCAGGTGTGCGTCATATGAGAGGCCCCGCCTTAAATTTTCCGCCAAAGATTTGGGAAATTGATCCGTGCGCATCCATTGTGGGGATTTGAAGACCGCGGAGGATACACTGGTGGTGCATCCTCGAAATTTCCCGCAACGAAGGATTCAGTCCTCGGTAGAATTTCAAGGATCCTGGACATTGGAACAGTCCTTCGGCGGGATTCGATGACGTAGCATCCTTGAAATAGTGGCTCTGAAGGATCTTTCCTTGACATTGAGAAGCACCCTCTGTTTCAGACAGAGCCCAGCGCCGAATGTTGAATCAAATTATTCCTAGTGGCCATACGGTGGTACTACAACTTCTGTGTGAGTCTGTCCAGCCTCCAACACTGTTTCCAGTTCTCTTCATACATCCATGTGAACGAGCAATGTATAAACAGGAGACGCTGGACACAAGTTGTAAGTTGGAATACAAAAATACAAATTTGATTCAACATGTATGTGTGTATATTATTTTTTTCTTTGTGGGGCTCTGCCCACAAAAAACTGTTTTAAGTCCTGAGAAAGTCAAATAAGACGGTGTGTAAAACTACACTGCCCAGCCAAAAAAAGTAACCACTTTGATTTAACTAGGCCAGTAGGTAAGGACTTTCCACTGGATAATAACTGCAGCGATGTATATGTTTTAACTGAATACACGTTTTTTAACCCTAATTGATGCAGTTAGTCACTTCTTTAATGTTTGTTCTTTCTGATGAAAAGTCAAGGTTGTAACTGTTTGCAGTAAAGTCGTGGGGCGCTAAACTGTTCCTTTGAATCTTTTGAATTTTGATACATGATATCATTACTTGTCTTTCAAATTTGAAGGAGTGTGAGCAAGCATCTTGAGGAACATTCATCATTAACTCCTCCAAAAAATATAGTTTATTCAATATTAAATGAATTTGTGAATGATAACAGTGATTGACAGCTGATAGGAATAATATGATTGTTAATAGTATCATATTCATTCAGACAAACATCGATGAGACAGTTAATGTACTTACTGTATAGCAGCAGTCTTCATAGATTTGGTACCCCTGCTGGTCTAAGAGTGAAACAAACTCATTCAGTTATTGTTCAGTTAAAATTCATTAAATTATGTCTGCCACCTTATATATTTATATGTAAGGCTTTACTGATGAGCCACAATAATGTCACCTGATGTTATTGAGTTAAAATATTAATATTGTGGCTTTCCAAGTTAACATTGATTGATATGACTGCGATTAAATCAGCATATACTTCTGCCAGGGGATGCCACCCCTCAAAATCTCCTTCCACCCTCTTGCCACCCCATGAATATGTGTCTAGATCCGCCCCTGGTGCTACCCCATGTCAAAATCCGATTACTGGGAAATGTTCCAAGTAGTAAACACTCACACTCAATTATAATGTTCACAAAGTGCAAGCTGGGTCAGGGTGTGTCCTTATAATAACATAAAGGTAATACAACTTTCTTCCCCCGCACATCTTTGATTGTGTGTGGGTGTGTGTGGAAAAAGAGACATTCATTATTCATCATGACTAAGCTAACGATAATGTGGCTAAGGCTAAGCTACTACTGTAATAGGCCTATTATTGATGCAACCTACGCGACAGAAACATACATAGCCCTCCTAATAGTGCATTCGGGCTTATGTGTAAACTGTACTAATTGTCTTACATTCAGTTTATATTCAACATATTCACGTTGTGTTTAATTGCTTGAACAAATACATTTTAGATTTGACAGATTTCAGTTATATTTTATCTGAAAATATTGCTTCATATTTAAGTGGACCAAGAATCCGTTTTTTGAGTGCAAAGGTTAGCGTTAAATGCATCAATCTGGTGCACTTTGATAGGCTACTGATATCAGCTCTGCTTGCTCTCAGGAAATATGCATCTGCACTATCTCGATGCAACCCGCTTCTTCCATGCTCTTCCATTCTTTGGTGAACATGCTTCCATGCCTGCATGCCTCCTTTAACAAAAGCATTGTCAGCGGCAGGCCTGGCAAACATGAGACACAGCGAGCAATATAGAGAGTGCGATGATTCACAGTAAGTTAACCATTTTCTATTTGTCCCATCCTTGCTGTGGAATACTTTGGCAATGGCTTTCATGGAAGTGTGTTGTGGGTGGTTGGCTGAGGGCGAGCAAAATAATCAAAAGGCCTCTCTGTGTCAACTTCCTGTGCGTCTCTTTCGCTGTCTTTCTCCTCAGTTGCAATTTCCCTTGTGCTGGACCCTGAATCTTGACTTGTCTTTTCAACCTCCTCAGCATCTGCTGGTACTGAATAAGAACCAGCATAAGGATTAAACTCTTATCAATAACTATATAGCAACTTAGTGAGAGAACATGAACATAGGCTAGCTTGCTTATACTGTTGTCATTACATTTCCTTTGGTTTTGTTCAGTTCGTCATCATAGCCTATTGAAACATTCCTCTGTACCTGCCAGTTCTGTCCACTGAGCTCTGCCTGCATCTCTCCCTCAGGGTAATCACCATCAGCATCATCTGACAGTGGAACTGAATAAGGAGAACATGTAATCATTACATTAACAACTATTTATGAAATAATATTATTCAAGAACATATATTATACAACACTTATTTTATCACTTAGTTGACCCTGTATTTGCCTGGCCTAATACCATAATGATTGTCTCCCCTTTAGACAACATAACCATCTCTAGTTATTCACTCACAGTATGAGGGGTTTGTAGCCCCACAGTTAGCTGCAGTCTAACGGTTATATTACATATATTTGCCTTGAGTAACATTAAGGACATGTTTGGGTTTTTTGTAGCCTTATGGCGCGTTTCCACTACAGCCCGCAGCCCGGTTTAAGAGGGCTGTGACGTCAGCGGCCCGTCTTTGGTTGCGTTTCCACTTGGCCTAGTACCGGCCGGCGGGTCCTAATTCACAGTTTTTCTGGCCTCATAAAATCGTGGGGCCAGGGCCAGAGACAACGAGGCTGAGTCGGGCTGAGTATGCTAAACTAGAGTGAGCGTCGCTGGCAAGGGGGCTACAACTACAACAAGATGGACATATTTGACCGTGATTTAATTGTAATACACGTTTCAAAATGATGCCGAAGTAACAACATACTGATACCGGTTAGTAAAAACCATGAATTAATGCTTTGTCAAGTCTGCAGACAGACGGCAGGGGAAAAACCTTTTAAAATGCGTGTTTTCTAAATGGAGATTGGCTAAGCTAACGCAGTATATGCCCCGACCGTCCACACTCACAACAACGGCCTATACAGACATAAATAAAGCAGCGACTGTATTCACCATGACACAGGCAGTCTGTGGTTTGTACTTGTTTAACTTTTGTCGAGTTTCTGAACATATATGAGGAGCTGTGAGCTCTGTGTGCTAACAGCTAACGGCTGTGTTGTTTTTCTGGGGTCCTCTGAAGATCACGTCACGGCTCCTCCTACACTGCGTTACTATAGATACTGCCCCAGTTCCTAAACTGTAATGGAAATGCGCCATAAAGTGAGCCAGTCCTAACGAGGCCCAGCCATACCGAGCGGGGCCGAGCGAGGCCGTGTAGTGGAAACGCGGCATTATAGTCTCCAGTCACACAGGGCCTGCCACTAACTTAGCATTGGACTGAGAAACTGTTTTGTTGACAGTCGATGTGCACATCAGCAGGCACTAATTGCGCCGCATAAGCGCATAGGTGGCTCAGTTGAGGCACCCTCCGCAAGATGAGGCACCCTCCGCAAGGTGAGGCCCCACGCAGTCTGCATGATCGGCCTGTAGGGAGGGACGGCCCTGCACATCAGGCTACAATATAGAAAGAAATGTGGCTCATAATGTTCGCTAACTTACTTTCTGCTTCATCATTCTATACGGGGGTTCTGAATAAATCAGTGATTTTAGCACATTTCGCTGCCTTTTTTTTGTAGGATGGGGTCCATCCTTCCACAATAATTAACCTTGCCGTCAGTTTCAGTCGGTCCAGTCCACACTAATGTAAACAGCAGCGCGCTGGTCTCGTGAGAAACGGAGAGTGGAACAACTAATCACATCTTCATTATTCTCCTGAAATTTAAATGTGCCCATCGCTATAAATGAACCAAAAATAAATAAACAAGTTTCAATGTTTTTTAATATTGGAAATGGTATGTTATTGGTTATGGCCATGTTCTTATGATTTTATGATTATTTAAATGTATACAGTTATGTTTCATATGGGTGTTTCCATAGATCTAGTCTCTTTATTTTCCCTCAAAATGCACCAGATTGATGCATTTAACTCCAAAATGTAAACAAATATCTTACCGGGGGAGCATGCCCCCAGACCCTCCTAGAGGATTTGAGGTCCACCCCCACTGAAAATATGTTCACATGGATAGATTCCTAAATACATTTGTAGATTTTTTGAAATAGTAACCCATGTCCATATGTTTATTTTTGGGTAGTAGATTTAAACTATAGGGCTATCACCAGTGGCGTCGCCTGGCCTGGGCATCCGGGGCTTTAGCCCCGAATGTTTTTTCTGTAGCCCCGGACAATTCTCCCTCAATAATATAATACATTAACCGTGCTTTACGTGAACCTCATCATGACACAAGAGAGACGGCAGCACTGTAATTTCCCGTGTTCAGTGAATGCAACAGAGGCATGACACCAGACCAATCAGAGAGTTGCATGGAAATAAACGTGTGCTTGTGTCATTCAAGCTCGACTCTGTGTGTGTGTGTGGCAATAGCGCATTGTGTGATAGAGAGAGAGGGGGAGGGAGGGTCCGGTGTCAGCATGGACCGTGTTGTTAGCATCTGGTTAGCTAGCTGCACTAACGGACATAAGGAGCTGTTTGTTCCACAAGAAGCTGCTGGAGGAGAGGCTCAGACTGAGAGACTCAGGTGAGCTAAAGGACTCTCTGAGTGTTTAGATAGTTAACTTTAGTCTAAGTTATCTCAGTGGGTCTCTAACGGTTTGGTCACAAATTATTCAAAAGATTATTTCCGCGGCACACCTTCATATGATCATTATAGTTATTAAAAAAAAGAGAATAAAGGAAAAACAGTTATGAAATACTATATGGCAGTAAAACAAGAATATAGTTTGAAAGGGGAGTGATTAGTAAAATATCCATAAAGAAAAAGTACATCTGTTTACAGTTCTGCTTCATATGGGTGTGAGAGAGGTATCCATAGGTCTCTTCATTTTGCTCTCAAAGTGCACCAGATTGATGCATTTAACTTCAATATTTAAAAAAAAATCTTCCCGGGGGAACATCCCCCGGACCCCCCTAGAGGAGGTGAGCCACCCACTCATAACAAATACCACTTTACCCCTGCCTATATGCCGTGAGCTGATTATCGAGCCTTCATTGTAACAGTCGCGGGTGTACTGTGTGTGTGCGTGTGGGGAGTGTTGCAGTAAAAAATGCCACTGTAGTGCCGCCGCCACTGTGGGCTAAGCCCCGAATGTTTTCAGGTCCAGGCGACGCCCCTGGCTATCACTATGGGCAGCAACGTTGTAAATATTGACAAATAAATCCAGCAAAATGGCACAAAAAAAACTGGTACTGGTCTGGCTGAGTGTATAATGTTTGAGTGTGTGCGTGCGTGCGTGCGTGCGTCAACGTTTTTAAGTTTTAAGTTTTAAGTTTTTAAGTTTTAGTTTTAAAGACCCCCATAGAGCTCAGTTTATAACTCGAACCCTGCTCAGGATGGCCTTATGGAAAAAGTAAGATAAATAGAGGGAAAGAAAGAGTAAGTGCATCTTTGCCGGGCAAGATACTGAACCCTGAGTTGCTCCCGATGGCCAACGGTGTGTGAATGTGTATGAATGTTATTATTAGTTCCTAGAGCAAGGTGCACTGCTCTGTGTGAATGAGGTGTGAATGGATGAATGACATGTAAATCAAACGCTATTAAAGAACATTGAAGAGGACATACTATACGCTCATTTTCAGGTTTCATATCTGCATTTTGTTCCTCTACTTCTTCCACCTTTTTATTTGACCAAGGTCAGAAACTTGTCTTGGTTTATTAACATCATGCTGGTAATAGTAACCGGTTGAAAGATGAATCAAGTCTGATGGACTTAGATGGAGTTTGTTGTAAACATGTTAACTATATTTAGACAAAATAAAACTATTTAAACTTATTTTCCGACAATGATACAATAAAATGTTGTCGCTAATTATTAGCTACATATTTGACACATGCCACACCATTTACATTTTCATGAGAACAAAGATACACACTCTTCACATTTTGGCATCCATAACCTTTCTGCTGTTTGCTCTTGCCAGCTGATCATGAACTCAATGCATTATCCTCAGTGATGATACATCTCTTACTCAATGTTTCAGACTGTGGGTTTTCTCTGGAAAAGGAAGTGACTGGTTGCTATGACAAGAGTATGTGAAAGACGATGCATCTGTTTTAATCAGATGTATTGAATTAACAAAGAAAACACAACCTTGTTGACTGTAGATCACTATCTGGTTGCACATTTGCTCCAGTCAATCTACAGTTATCAGATTAAAACAATAATCCGTCAAAACTGTGTGTGAAAATGTCTCATATGATCTCATTGCCCTCTAGTGATTGTATTTCTCTTACAATTCAATTTGAAGTTTAAGATTACAAGTAAATGATCCAATGCTGCCACCTTGTGTCTATCTGGAGATACTGATTTGTATGTGTCTTAGATTTATATCTAAAATATGTATGTCTGTTTGATGTTGGTTTTTTGCTGATTATGAATATTTTGTGACCTTTGCTCTGTAGTCTGCCGAGTCATAAACGAGTAGCTGTCCCTACTTTCTTTGAGCACATTTTAGGAAACACAACCACATTGGTTTTGTTGTGTACATTTGGGATGCAATGTAATCAAAAAGTGAAGCAGCCTGAAACCTAGAAAGAGAGAAAAGGAAGCTTAATGCTTTATGAAATCAACTCAAAGTTTATTAATATAGCCCAATATCACAACACACGTTTGTCTCAGTGGGTTTTACAGTGATTAAACATGGGGGACAGTGCTAAAATATAAATAATATGAGATGTAATGATATCATTGTGAGAATACAGACTGAATATTGTTGGAGATCAAAGAGAGAGCATGACGGTAAATAAACACACTCAGAAATACAAATGGACGGGACAAAGGAAACAAGGATTTGCAGCTCGTCTTCAGCTGCAGGTAATTCAAAGAGAGTCAGCGCCGGGGAATCTCTCCGTGGTGAAATGAAAACAAAGAGAAAGTGAGCATAGAGGGAGGAAGAGGAGACAGGCGGTGACAGATCAGAGTCGTCAAAGTAGACAAAGGATAGGAAGAACAAACACACTCTTCCTCTCTCACCTTCACCGTCTGTCTGCGTCCTCCTCATCACACTCTTCTGAAATGATGAAAAGGAGACAGAGAAATATATCCTGCAGAGTTTCAACCCCAGCTCTTCATTAGGCGTCTGATGTCTACAGGATTTAAGGTCAACATATGAAATGTCTTCACAAGTAAAACTCACAAGATACCTTACAGTGTACAACACATTTGCTGCACCTTTACCAGCTTGATAAACACATTAATGCAACAATAATTATGATCAAAATTATATATATTATTCGGCATAATGAGTACTTTTGATACTATCATTTTGATGCTGATACTTTTATGGTTTTACTTGAGTAACATTTTGAATGCAGGACTTTCACTTGTTGAGTATTTTTCTACAATCTGGTACTTCTACTTTTACTTAAGAACAAGATCTGAGTACTTCTTCCACCTCTGCTGATACTGCAAACAAGCTTCAGACAGAGAGGAAACAGTGTGTTTCTCCAGAGCCTCCCTAACACCACATAACACCAGACTAATCTGCCCCCCCCCCCCAACCCCCCCGAAACACCACTCTGCTGATTAATGGGATTAATGGGACGCTGCTGTTTTAACTTGGTGATGTCTTTACAAAAGCTGGGATGGAAACAGACGGAGATCAGTGGAAGAGAAAGAAGAACAGCAATCCATTTAATATCCAATTAGTTCATTACCTCTACTGTGAGCATATGGAGTAAATGGTGAGAAAATATGTGCATACATCAAAATACATTAGAAATGTAATTAAGCAAAACACTCATGAACTGATTTCTTCAGCTGCCTGCATGCTAGTCATACTTCCTTATTAGTATTTCACCTGGAAAGATAGACAGGCCCCACGCTCAGTTACCCCTCCTGCTGAGTGCCGTTTACCGTGGTAATTAAAAGCTAATTAAAAAGGGGATCAGAGCAATCAGCTGTGTAACACATCATTGGGGAATCCAGCGTTTTCTCCTCGTTGCCAAGCATGAATGTAAATGAACATCCCTCATACTATTTTGGAACATATCCTTAGAAAGCAAGCAAATTGTTGGTGAACATTTTAGCTGACACGTTTTCCTTTGCACCCAAAATGAGCTCATCTGTAAAGTAAGTAAACTGGAAAAGGCTCAGGACATCTTGTAAGAGTGCTACTGTCTCATATGTTTGATCTGCATCCATAGCTACACATCAACACACTCAGTTAGGTGCGTTTATATAAGCATTTACTCACAAAACAAAAGGGTAAGAAGGAAATTCACCAGACAGAGAGCAAACAAACACCATCTTGTTTCTTGACCCGAACCTGAACCCTCCAACAAACCTAAAAAATTGCGATATTTTTGAGATGTGCTGCAAACTACAAACAGACAAACAAACAAACAAACAAACAAACAAACAAACAGAGACAATGGGGACTCCGCTTTGGACAGAAAACATAAACGCCTCCGAGTAATAACTGTTCTGTATGGATTTTTTTTTTGTCTGACTCAGCCAGCAGAAGATATTGTTTATCCACCTGAGTCCTACACACACACGCACGCACGCACGCAAGCACACACGCACGCACAAGTACTTTTGGTTTTAGTGCTTAAATATATTTTGATGCCAATACATTTATACTTAAGTGAGAAATTCAAAGCAGGACTTTTAGAGTACCCTACAATTTAGTTGTACTCAAGTCAAGTGTCCAAGTGCTTCTTCCACTACTGAGTGGGCTGACTTCTTTCATCTCACAGCGGTATTTTTTCAGTGACTTAGTTTCTCCTACAGGATCATGACGTCCACATCAAACATAGAAAATCTGAGGCTATTTTTCCTTCAGGGACTCAGAGGTGTCAATAAACACTCTCTTTCTTGATTGGCTGAAATCTGTCACTGTCCTGCAGAGTTCAGGGATCTGTGAAGAGTAATCCATCACTGCCTCGGCTCTCTGGCCTCTGGGCTCCGACCTAGAGCCAAAAACAGCTCAACAACTTGTGTATTTCAGCCACTGAGAGTGAAGGATCATGGGAGACGAGCGGACCTTCACCTCATGCATGGCTATAAATATGGATCGAAAGGTGAGAGTCACCCATCACATCGCTGATTACATGCAGAGCGAAAAGCAACGTGTGGGTGGTAATTGTGATTGAGCTGGAAGCAGAGCTGTCAATCATAACCCTCCAATCTGTGTTGAATGAATATGTGCATGACCGAAGATGTGATGTGTAAAACAACTAAGGTGTGATGACTGCTGTGATACAATATAAAATATGGCAAGATGGTTTTGTGATTTGTAAATTAAGCTTGGGCAGAGGTGCTTTTTGTATTTCAGTTCTTTTAAAGAGGACATATTACGCTCATTTTCAGGTTCATATTTGTATGTAGTGTCTCTACTGTGACATGTCTCCATGCTTTAATGTTCAAAAAGCTCTTTATTTTTCTCATACTGCCTGTCCCGCAACACCTCTGTTCATCCATCAAGAAGCGATTGGGTTAAATAGTGATGTCACTTAAAGTGGACCTATCATGCTATATTTGAATAATATAGTGTAGGACCATACCTATATAAGGCATATTTATACTTTTTTTTTTTTTCCAAAATACCAAACAGATCATGCATTTTAGCCATGCCTCATTTCGCTCAATTTGCACTTTTTACCCCTGTTTTTGCAAGGGTCGATTCTGTGAGCAACAGCACCATCTACTGGCCTGGCATATGTACTACAGCGTCTCCAGCGCTTTCGAACGGCAATGGCCGTGGCTGTCTCCTCCTGATTGGTGGAGTTGGCCCAATAGCCATAGCGCCACCGTCCTGACGTCAGGACAGTGTTCAAATCTGGATCAGTTTGTATCAGATCCGTTGCAGCCCCTTTTTTTAGAGATTTGGGTATGGAGGAAAATAGAGAGGGTTGTGTTTTCTGACACTTGGTGAGTTCCCTGGAACACCGGGGACACATATTCATGTATAAAAGACGTACAAAGGTGCATTTTGCATGATAGGTCCCCTTTAAAGAAGTGTGCAAGAGAAAACTCACTCTGGAGATAACTTTGGGATTAAAGCCTTTGCAGACCGTTTACATGCACAGAACCAAAACCTACAGGAAAGGGAGAACCCCAAAAAGCATAATGCCTCTTCATAACACCATGTAGCCATTTAAAAGACATTTGAACGTGCCAATATGTTATAAAAGGTTTTATTAGCGGCATTTGGGAAATGGAGATAAGCGGATGAAAGGGCTGAGGGAATATCTTTGTGATTTTGAACCTGGTTTCTAATCAAAATTACAACTCCAAGACAACTGTGCACCTCTGCTTTCATTAGCTCATTAATGCATTTCACTCTCATGATTTCAAAGAACTGAAAAGCCAAATTGGAACATGTTTCTTGCATCAACGCCACATATATTTAGGGTGGGCTGCCTGTGCAACTAAAACAACATGGGGTCAAGTTTAGATTTTTGCTTTTGCCAAATATGATTTCTAGCACTGCTTCTGTTCAGTTATCAAACCATGATAAAAGATGAGACAAGAGGAAGAAGTAGGAGGAGGATGAGGAGTAGGAGAGTGCTGACGGCAGGATGGGAGTTTAACTTCCACAGTGTCTCTGATTTGAATACAGTTGAAAACTAAACCAGGGATGACAGCTACGAGAAAGTAGCAACTACTGCTGTGATTCTGGTGTCATGTGGCGAGTAAAAACAAAAGTTGTTATGAGTACATTTGTCTCAGCTGGAGTTACGCTTGAGCAGTTCGACCTTTAACCTCTGTGCTGCTGATCCATGACGACCACTCTGTCCAAACACCGTCTGCAGCGCCTCGAACAACACCACCAGCAACAGCAGGACACACGAGACATCTTTTAACATCATGCCACTTTTAAATTGTGTGTGTGTCGTTTATAATCAGTTGTTTCAGCTGCAGTCTGTGGGGACCTTTAACCAAACAGCAGGAGGTGGTTCATTATCTGCAAAGCGCTCCACTTCACTCCTTTATTAAATGGACAGTGATGACATTACATAATACTCATATCATCTTATCACTTTAAACACCTGTGGAGATCATCTTGACTCATGATCT
Organism: Trematomus loennbergii; assembly: GCA_012861695.1. NCBI lineage: Eukaryota > Metazoa > Chordata > Actinopteri > Perciformes > Nototheniidae > Trematomus > Trematomus loennbergii. The sequence goes on from JAAOOA010000044.1 coordinate 1,819,520, forward strand.
AAATTGTTTTCCTCTCTTGGTGCTGCAGCATGTGTCATTACAACACGGCCTCTTGTTGTTCTCCGTGTTATTTGAAGCGTGAGTGAATCCCTCTTTGTAAATAATACCAGCTGACAACCACGCTGTCACCTGGATCATCAGAGTCGTGTGTGTGTGTGTGTGTGTGTGTGTGTGTGTGTGTGTGTGTGTGTGTGTGTGTGTGTGTGTGTGTGTGTGTGTGTGTGTGTGTGTGTGTGTGTGTGTGTGTGTGTGGGGGAGGACAGCAGGCAGTGGGAGGTTTTCATCATTTCAGCCGGAGAGAGGCTGGTTCTGTGACAAGAGTTCTGGACCGACATCTCGAGCACCTGAATGCATCACCAAGCAGCAGAGGGTAAAAACGTGTCTCCTCTCTGCAGACAGATGCGTGTTATATCCAACAGAAAAGTCACATGGTGAAGAAAAGAGCCATCAAACAGCAAGTTTGTAAGTACCAAACATGAAGAGATGTACATTTTCTGAGGCTAATTTGCCGTGTTTGAGTTGTATTAAGGCCGCTACACACCCACCTGAGACCAAAGAACGCGTACCGAAGGCGTCCCGACTTTTACGTCAGCTACGCCGCCCGCTACGCCGCCCGCCTACGAACACACCGCAAATACTTCAGTCGACGAGTGGCAATAACTGTCCTTACCAGCAGGCAGCGGTAGTGTGAACAGCCAATCAGAGTGAGTCGGCCCAAGGCTCAGAGAAAGTCGGCCCAAGCAATCACGGCCGATTCAACATGTTGAATCGGCCGCGGGAGGCATCGGGAGGTGTGAAAAGGTGCCGTAAAGTGACGACGGTGCGGGACACTCCAACCTGAGTAGGGCGCCGCGAATGCCCGACTGCCTCTGACGGCCTCTGACTCCCAAAATCGGGTTGGTGTGTAGCCAGCTTTAAAGACTCCTGTGTTCCCTTTGTTTACTGCCGGAACATAGTGACATCATTATTTTACACAAGCGCTTCTATTGGCTAGGGCTCAAACACATCGTACGGGATAGGCTAGGAGGCGGGACATCTCTAAGCGGTTGACCAATCACAACAGAGCCGGCCAGCTAACCAATCAGAGCAGCTCTGGTTCCAGACAGAGGGTGAAAAGAGGTGCTGCAGCCCATGAGAGAAATACAAAGCATTGCACATTAAAGCATGGAGACATGTCCCAGTAGAGACACTACATACGGCCCCTATGAATAGAGAAATGAATACACATTTAAACGTTTGCCAACCTTAAAAGAGTTTAAAGGGTATCTATTGATCTAATTTATAATCTGGTGTCTCAACTCTAAAACGTTTCTGCATTTATAAAACAAGGTGTCTGAGTCAGTAATAAAAGTGTAGGATTGTAATTAACTCGAAAGAAGAGAAAAGTCCGTCTCATAAAAAAAAGCACACATTTATTTTTCACGGAACAGTTTTGTATTTCTTACTAAAATATCTGTACAAGTTAAAATCTCACAGCGAGTCACTCATTACAATCATCCTCCAGACCATGATGATGTGTTTCCAGGAGAGAAACTAAACCACAAACTCATTCCTCAATTTAAAGTGACGTTCAGTAAACAGTTCACTCTGCATAAATCAAATCAAATCAAATCAAATCAGGTTTTATTTATATAGCACATTTAAAAGCGATTTTTTGTCGAGCCAAAGTGCTGTACATGTAATAAAGCTTCCTCCATTGTCTCTATCTGTGTTTATATGAGTCTTTTCCCCTCCAGTAGATCTGCAGTGAGGTGCATTATGAGTGTATATTTTACATGTTTGATTGTTATAAATACTATGGATTAGATTTTAAAGGTGTCTTTCTGTGTTGTATTTGGGTCAATGGAGGAATTGTGTTAGCCCATAGGTCCACCTAAGGGAGTGGCGTAACACTTGGTAACAGAAAGTCCAACATAATTGCATCCTTCTCACTTCAATACCTACTCTTTGAAACAAAACTGTAAGCTGGAGGCACAGGAAAGCCACAGAAACAAATAAAAACAAGCAAAAGGAATACAAAGGAAGACAAATAAATAAATAAAGATTTACGTTTTTTATTTCATTTTTTCAGCGACAACAAAATGAAAACATAATATTGATAGGAAAAACTTTGAGATAAAATGAAAAATGTTCAATGTGAACGGATCAATTTTGCCTTGCCACAGTTCAAACAGTAAGCAAACAAAAATACAAAACACAAACTTTAAATATCCAGCAATCCAATGTATTTAAATAACTTAACACCAAACACTGCTTCCTTTACTTTAAAAAAACAGTTCCTTTTATAACCGTTTTAAACATTTCAACACGACCGATTTATATTAAGTCATTATTTTGAAGATTCACATCATTAATTAAATATTACAATTCCACTGCCAGTATTGACATATTATAAACACTTTGTAGTTGTGCATCTATTTACAGTCTTTACAAAAGTACAACCACAGTAAGAGAAAAACCAACGTAGGAACATGAGTGTAAAGTGTGTGTGTCAGTCTGTAAAGCACTGAGGCTTGACAAGGCAAGGTCAAAGCTCCTCCTAAATGTAATATTCTCTCTGGTTCTCGCTCTGCACACCGCCCTGCAGGCTGTCCTCAGGCTTCACTTCCTGGTTCTGGCACGTCCCTTTCCGCCTGTAGAGGACTCGGGCCGTCACGGCTAACGCTGACACGGTCACAAAGATCACCACCGCGATCACGCCTGAGAAGAAGAAGAAGAGCAAAAAGCAAAAAGAATTAGCGGCTCAGTGGAAACATGGGATTTTACACCTTGTTTTATGAGATAAATACTATAATAATAATAATAATACATTTCATTTATATAGCACACTTTAAAAACAACGTCATCTCAAGGTGCTTCTAAGGAGAAAATAATAAAACAAATACAATTAAAAGATATATCTGTGGAGGCGTGTGGCGCATTGGATAGAGCCTTGTGTTGGGACCAGGGGTCACAGGTTCAAACCCCACTGCAGTCAGCATCTCGTTGTGTTCCTGAGACACTTCACCCCAAATTGCTCCTGTGGGGATTGCCCACAGTATTGAGTATGTAAGTCGCTTTGGATAAAAGCGTCTAACAAGTAACATGTAATGTAATGTATCTAAGAACATATTGAATAATATATGGGACGAAAAACACACACACACACTCACTGTTTTATGTGATAAATATTGTTTTTCAACTCTGAGTCACAGTTGATTGATAAGGATGTGTTAACACTTACTTAAATACAAATAACAATGTTATGAAGGACAGCTCAAGGCTTTTATTGAAACTATCACCAAAACACTCACACATAGATTTTTATCATCTTTTTGTATACTTGCATTGTTTCTAACCGAGTGAGGTTTGAATACCTTACGTTCACCAATTTGACGTTACATAAATTACATTTCTTTCCCCAAAAATAAGCGAACAAACACATAATAAATCAATAAATCAAATTAAAGAAAATATTTTTTGTCATCACATCCAATTGCATCCCCACTCACACAGGGACACTTTCTGCCTGATGAGTGATATTAACATTAGTGTGAGAGTGAAACACGTTGCTGCTTTACCTCCAATCAGAGCCGAGTCGCTCCTCATGGCGTTCACCAGAGGCTGACCTGCTCCCACTGATCCGGACTGACCTGCAGCACAGAGACCAGAGACATGAGACACAGAGACACGAGTCAAGAAAGCACAAAGAGAAACTCCCTCCCACGGGATTTTAGGCTTTGCAGACCATTTACATGCACTAAAACCGATATAACACTACAGGAAAGAGAAAACGCCAGATAGCATAATAGGTCTGAAAATGACCTGATCAGATTTTGGCCACTTTGTGATGTCATAACGATTTTTTGTCTTGTGTAACCATTAGCCAATCACCAACCAAGGTAAACCCCGCCCCCCCCCCCCCCCCCCACCTTATCACCTGAATCTCCTCCTAGAGCACCATTGTGTTCTTTGTAACCAAATCTCTCTCAGAGGGGCGTGGGGAGGGCTCCTTATTTTCATCTAAAGTAACAGACAGAGAATCAGCACTTTTGAAACAGGGCTGAAACAGAGGGGATTATGGGTAATGCTGCTATGATCTGTTTGGTGTTTCGAGCCAAACACTTCAGAGACATGTTTTGTATATATCTGAGACCTGTGATATATTGATGAAAGACAGTATACTAGGGGACCTTTAAAGTGTGAATGAAGTGACCAGTACAGAAAACACACATTTCTCCTCTGACCTGACAGGTGGTGTGTGGTTTCTGCTGCGTAGGGATTGGCTGAAGTGGAGCCACATGTGTTCGGGAGCAGAGGGCCGGTGACGAGGTCCGGGTGGAGCAGAGCGGCTTTCAGAGGGCTGACGGAGTTAAAGAGGACGGCCGACAGACAGCCTGTGAAGCCCAGAGAGGAGAGACGAGACATCTCTGGGTCCAACTCAACAGAGTCTGGAGAGGAGAGAAACATATATTAAAGATGGATCAGGAATCAGGAGAAACCTGTGGTTTGAGATTTGACCGAAAAATCGGTGTTTCTGAAACGTATTACAATGATATACCGCCTTTTAAATTGTTGTTTTTCAGCCAAATACCAGCGCAAAACATATTTGGAAGCACAAAAAAAAATATATATCATACAGTGCTGCACCATTAGTGTCTAATTTACTCAACCACAACTTTATTTCAATGTATTGACCCAACCTGACCTGTAATGCCTGTTGTAAAATGCCATTATATAATGTGTTTTTACTGTATTTATTCCTAAAAAGTCTTTTAATTTGTTTTGTAAAGCACTTTGAATTGTCGCGTACAGAAAAGTGCTATATAAATAAACTTGCCTTGCCTTGCCTTGCCTTGCCTTGCCTAAAATGTTAACAATACATACATCAGACTTGCACAATAATGAACATGCAGGTAATTCACTTGAAGTGAGCATCTCCACTGTACGTGTTGGTGCATTAAAATACAATAACACCACGATAACCCTACTGCATATGTCAGCACAATGTCTGTATCATTTTTAGTTTGTTAGAAAATATGTAATGTTTTTAGTGTTTGTTGTTTAGTGTGTAACTTCTGGGAAAAGAAGGAAATCCAATTATAGTAACATCTAGCATAAATCATGTCTTCTCTTGTTGAGATTAATGTATTTTATGCACGGTCCTTGTTGAATAAAGACATAATAATAACGATAATAACAACAATAAAGAACGCTGCTGCTACAGCTTTCCAGAACAAATGACAATGCAATGTCTTCCTCCAAAGAAGATGCATTATGTAAGAAATAACAGAAGCATCCTGAAAGAACCAACATCTTAAAGGGAACATCCTGAAAGTTGTTGTGGCTTTTGTTCCTCTCGCTTCTTGTGAAAAGTTTGAAAACTAGTTGGGAATATTCTTTCTAAAAGAACATATTCAGAACATTTTGAATGCATCTTTGAATAATAGATAGAAACTTCAGTTCATCCGGCTGAGTGGTTGGAATATGAATGATCTTTGTCGTGTAAAGATTGTGCCTTTTCTGTTAGTCGTCTGTCTGCCTTTTTCTCTGAAGCAATTATCTCTAGTTAAAAGCTAGTCCGTTGCATCCATTGTGTGCGTGTGGTTTTAATCACATCACATCTTAGTGCTTAAAGGCTCCAGTATTTAAATGTATTTCTTCGTAGAGTACAAACAACAGCTGTCCCTGGGATGATACAAAGTTAGCAGCAGCGGTCTGAGAGACTGTCTGAGTGCTCTGTCTGGTTTCTACAGACTCACCTGGCACTCTGCCGAGCACTAGAGACCGGAGGCCGTTCAGTTCTGCATCCAACGTCAGGTTGAAGTCCTCTCTGGTGTTCTGGTCAATCTAAAAGAGGTTATAAAAAAGTGTCACTTCAAAATAAGCAACCCGAAAAAAACCTGCCAGAATATAAGAAAAGAATGATTACAGAACTTTGGCAGAAGTAATTCACTATGAAACCTCCATGTTTTTGCAGAAAGGATGCTTTAGTCTTTTGTGATTTTCCTTATTATTGCACACTTAATGCATGTTTATGTGTGGTAAAAAACAACCATGCAAGACAAAGCAAAAGGATGCCACATACTAAGGATGGATTGAACTTCTTATAATTGTACTGACAGGACCTCAGAATCAGTGAGACAGTTTCATCTGGTTGAAACACAGTTGAAGAACCAGCTGTGTATCATCAGCATACATCATGTCTAACTGCAAAGTGCTCTCATTTATTACCTTTCCCTCTGCAAGCTATTTTTAACTAATTATGCTTATAAAAAGTGGGGTGTACAGAATTGGCAATTTCCAAAAGTGAGGCGGACATGTCTCCAGCATCCCCAGCGTAAACGACACGGACCTGACAACTAAAATGAGACATTTTAAGCATGAGGCTCTAGTGCTCAAAGCTTAAAAAGCTAGTCTTATTTTGAAGGTAAGAGAAAAAGCCTGTTTGTCGGAGCTGATAACACGTACACGTATGAGTCCGTTGTTTCACTGCGGCTCAGATATTATCTGTGAGTATTTCCAGCAACTCGTCCCTGCATGTCGTCTTCTTGTAGATTCTCCCGCTGGTCGCTGTAGTCGACTGACAGAGAGGCTGCTGGGAACTACAGGGTGACTCTGGTTTAAGTACTGACAGAGTGTGTGTGTGTGTGTGTGTGTGTGTGTGTGTGTGTGTGTGTGTGTGTGTGTGTGTGTGTTACCTGCAGAGAGACAGCGTCTGCCCTCCTGCTGATGCTGACAGCATGAAGCTGTGCGTTGTTAAGGTTCCTCACTTTGCTCCTCAGGATCTCTGCCTCTCTGCTGCCGTCCAGCCTGTAGCGCACCTCCAGCTTGTCTGCACACCACACACACACACACACACACACACACACACACACACACACACACACACACACACACACACACACACACACACACACACACACACACACACACACACACACACACACACACACACACACACACACACACACACACACACACACACACACACACACACACACACACACACACACACACACACACACACACACAACAGGACTTAATACAAATAAAGACTTTGTGTAACACAGTTAAAGCCCTTATCATAACAGCACAATGCGTGTGAGCAAAACATGTAAAGTTACCAAAGCTGTGGATTCAACAGAACAGGAAACAAAAGGCTGCTCCATTCAGCAGAGAGACAGACGTTAACCTCATACAGATCCTAAAGGCAGAGCTACAATCGTAAGATAAGTTAGTCTTTTTTAAATAAAGGTAAGAGGCTCACCGTGCTTGTTGAGCAGCACAGCGAGGTACTCTCTGTGGAAGGAGCTGACGAAGAGAAGCAGAGCCGGACTCTGACTCGTCCTGAAGCTCAGGGAGATGTTCTCTCCTCTCAGGGAGATGTTCTCTCCTCTCAGGGAGATGTTCTCTCCTCTCAGGGTGAAGTCAGAGGAAACGGAGCTGCCGTTCAACACCGACTCCCTGAAGGTGTAGCTGACGGATGTTCCCGACTTGAAGCTGGCTGAAACCTCTGCAGAGAGGGAGATGATGTCAGGAAGTTTAATAACAGGGTGGTAGGAGCGATTGTCTCCTTTGTAGCATTATAGTAAGCAGGTGTAAAGCATAATAGGGCCCTTTAAACGCTGATACTTCGATAAGGTTACTGTCTTTAGGGGAAATTAGTCCTTTTTACCTTTTACATTTTTAATCCCATGATAGCAAACACCTGAAGGTAAACTAAATCAGTTCATCTGGGGGATTTTTCACTATCCATTAGGCAACGCAAGTTAATTGATATAACTAGTTTCAAGACAAGGCCATTCAAAGTGCTTTTCAAAAACATTAAAAGCATTAAAACAGTGTTAATGATTATGATTACAGTTGAAAAGACAAGATTAATTCGTTTAATTTGGCAGAAAAAGAGAGAAAATTAACACTAAACAAAGATAACCCTATTTTTTTTCTTTTCGAATACAGATGTCACAACATTACTGCTATTATAAGTTTTGTGTGAAAATCTGAATATTTTGACAGCCCTGTCAGTTTGCTGCCTTCAAGGTGTTTTAACACACACACCTAGTCTTCTCGTTAATTACGTTCTCACGGGAACAAAGAGTCGTCACATCAGAAACACAACCTCCTATGATTAAAAAAGCACACCAGCTGTTTTTTTATGTTAAGACATAACAGGAAATCACAGGTCTGGGTGTTTAATTATCAGATTAATTTGGTCAGCTGCTTTCTGCTGAAAGTGGAGCAACAATTATGAGTTGTCAGAGCTGCTGTTCAAACACTACATACATCACTGAGTTATAAGATGGAGAGCAAAGACATACAGCGGCTTTATACTCATTCAAATGATACGATCCCTGCAAAACTGTGAACCAAACCTAACTTTAGTCAAACTCAACTTTTAACAGTCAAGGCAAAAGGCAAATTCGTGAAAAAAACGTATTCGAATGAGTGAAAACACACAGAAAATTAATCTGTAAAAGCTTCTTGAAATGAAATGTTGACCCTTTGAAAAAGACAATATTTTAAACAGCTTTTGCTGTATGGTAATGTTGTTCCTAATTTCTCGTTCCAACACAAAATGATGTTGACATTTCCACCCTGACCCTAAATCTAACCCGTTACTCCCCAAGCTTGTTTGCAATGTAACACATTCAGTATTCAGGCTGTGATTTTGGGGGTCAGCAGTTTTTGAACATCGGCCACACACCAAAAGCCAAACGTTTCCGAAGATAAGCATATGTCAGGATTAGTTTCCAGGGAAATGTTCATCAAACAAAGATTGGAAGAGGAAGAAATTGTAGCAAGATAATTTTGCCACAAAAATTACTTGAAGGTAAAATGATTTCCCCAATATTTCATACTGGTACAGACGACAATAGGGTCCTTAAATCCCCATCATTGTGCCCCAGGTGCTGCTGGGAGATTAGGCGTAAAAGTACACACATCCTTTACTCAAGTAGAAGTACAGATACTCGTGTTTAAAAATACTCTGGTCGAAGTAGAAGTACTGACTAAAGTTCTTTACTCAAGTCAAAGTAAAGAGGGCTTTGAAATGTACTTAAGTAAAAAGTACCCATAACTAGCAGCTGTTTTAAAGAGTACCTGACCTCCCTTTATATTAATAGAACAATAATGTCATTGTTAGCTAATGAATGTTTCCATGCTGAACAACGGCAACATGACAACGTTTTCATTGGTCGCTCTTCTTTAGAGAAGACCAGGAAATGATGGATACACGGATCGTGTTCAAATCAATAGGCACGCAATGACTCTAAATAATAATGATCACGCCACCAAACACACATTCAAACTAAAGGAACCAGCCTGTTTGGTAAATGTGAGAAGTAGAAAGTACAGGTATTTGTGTTCAAAATGTGAGAAGTAGAAAGTACAGGTATTAGTGTTCAAAATGTAAGAAGTAGAAAGTACAGGTATTTGTGTTCAAAATGTGAGACGTAGAAAGTACAGGTATTAGTGTTCAAAATGTAAGAAGTAGAAAGTACAGGTATTTGTGTTCAAAATGTAAGAAGTAGAAAGTACAGGTATTTGTGTTCAACATGTGAGAAGTAGAAAGTACAGGTATTTGTGTTCAAAATGTAAGAAGTAGAAAGTACAGGTATTTGTGTTCAACATGTAAGAAGTAGAAAGTACAGGTATTTGTGTTCAAAATGTGAGAAGTAGAAAGTACAGGTATTTGTGTTCAAAATGTGAGAAGTAGAAAGTACAGGTATTTGTGTTCAAAATGTAAGAAGTAGAAAGTACAGGTATTTGTGTTCAAAATGTAAGAAGTAGAAAGTACAGGTATTTGTGTTCAAAATGTGAGACGTAGAAAGTACAGGTATTAGTGTTCAAAATGTAAGAAGTAGAAAGTACAGGTATTTGTGTTCAAAATGTAAGAAGTAGAAAGTACAGGTATTAGTGTTCAAAATGTAAGAAGTAGAAAGTACAGGTATTTGTGTTCAAAATGTAAGAAGTAGAAAGTACAGGTATTTGTGTTCAAAATGTAAGAAGTAGAAAGTACAGGTATTAGTGTTCAAAATGTAAGAAGTAGAAAGTACAGGTATTTGTGTTCAAAATGTAAGAAGTAGAAAGTACAGGTATTTGTGTTCAAAATGTAAGAAGTAGAAAGTACAGGTATTAGTGTTCAACATGTAAGAAGTAGAAAGTACAGGTATTTGTGTTCAAAATGTGAGAAGTAGAAAGTACAGGTATTAGTGTTCAAAATGTAAGAAGTAGAAAGTACAGGTATTTGTGTTCAAAATGTGAGACGTAGAAAGTACAGGTATTAGTGTTCAAAATGTAAGAAGTAGAAAGTACAGGTATTTGTGTTCAAAATGTAAGAAGTAGAAAGTACAGGTATTTGTGTTCAACATGTGAGAAGTAGAAAGTACAGGTATTTGTGTTCAAAATGTAAGAAGTAGAAAGTACAGGTATTTGTGTTCAACATGTAAGAAGTAGAAAGTACAGGTATTTGTGTTCAAAATGTGAGAAGTAGAAAGTACAGGTATTTGTTCAAAATGTGAGAAGTAGAAAGTACAGGTATTTGTGTTCAAAATGTAAGAAGTAGAAAGTACAGGTATTTGTGTTCAAAATGTAAGAAGTAGAAAGTACAGGTATTTGTGTTCAAAATGTGAGACGTAGAAAGTACAGGTATTAGTGTTCAAAATGTAAGAAGGCAAGGCAAGGCAAGTTTATTTATATAGCACCTTTCAACACAAGGTAATTCAAAGTGCTTTACAAAAATGGAAGACATTTTAAAAATGGCATTTAAAATCAGTCATTAAAAAGAAAAGATAATAAAATAAACATTAAAAGAAAAAATACATGGATAAAAGTTAAAAGTTACAGTGCAGTTTAAGATGTGAATAGTTCAATTAAAAGCAGCGGCAAAAAGAAAAGTCTTCAGCCTGGATTTAAAAGTAGTAAGAGTTGCAGCGGACCTGCAGGTTTCTGGGAGTTTGTTCCAGATATTTGGAGCATAATAACTGAATGCTGCTTCTCCATGTTTAGTTCTGACTCTGGGGACAGAAAGCTGACCAGTCCCTGAAGACCTGAGAGTTCTGGATGGTTCATAATTTAGCAGTAGGTCAGACATGTATTTTGGGCCTAAACCATTCAAAGCTTTATAAACCAGCAACAATATTTTGAAATCTATTCTTTGACACACAGGAAGCCAGTGTAAGGACTTCAGAACAGGAGTGATGTGATCCACTTTCTTAGTGTTAGTGAGGACTCGAGCAGCGGCGTTCTGAATTAGCTGCAGCTTTCTAATAGATTTTTTAGTGAGGCCTGTAAAGACACCATTGCAGTAGTCGAGTCTACTGAAGATAAAAGCATGGACAAGTTTTTCCAAATCCTGCTGTGACATTAGTCCTTTAATCCTAGATATGTTCTTTAGGTGATAGTAGGCTGATTTAGTAACTGTTTTAATGTGACTGTTGAAACTCAGGTCAGAGTCCATGACTACACCTAGATTTCTGGCTTTATCTGTTGTTTTGAACATTGCAGACTGAAGCTCAGCGCTAACTTTTATACGTTCTGCCTTGGCTCCAAAAACCATTACCTCAGTTTTATCTTTGTTTAATTGGAGAAAGTTCTGACACATCCAGTCATTGATTTGTTCAATGCACTTACTCAGTGTTTGAATTGGAGCATAATCTCCTGGTGAAATTGTTACGTAAATTTGTGTGTCATCCGCATAGCTATGGTAACTTATTTTGTTGTTTTTCATTATCTGAGCCAGTGGTAGCATGTAGATGTTAAAGAGAAGAGGCCCCAAGATGGAGCCTTGAGGTACCCCACATGTCATATTTGTCAACTCAGATGTGTATTTACCTATAGAAACAAAGTTTTTTCTGTCCTTTAAGTAGGACTCAAACCAATTTAGAACTGTTGCCGAAAGTCCCACCCAGTTTTCTAGTCGGTCTAGTAATATGTTGTGGTCAACAGTGTCAAACGCAGCACTGAGATCTAATAATACTAACACTGAAGTTCTGCCACTGTCTGTGTTTAAGTGGATGTCATTGAAGACCTTTACAAGAGCAGTCTCAGTGCTGTGGTTTGGACGAAATCCTGACTGGAACACATCCAAACAGTTATTTAAATGCAAGAAGTTACTCAACTGTTGAAATACAACTTTTTCAATGATTTTACCTAGAAATGGCAGGTTTGATATTGGCCTATAATTGTTCATTACTGAGGCATCTAGATTATTCTTTTTTAAGAGCGGTTTAATGACTGCAGTTTTCAGGGCCTCTGGAAAAATACCTGAGTGAAGAGATGTGTTTACTATATGAAGTAGATCTGAGGCCATGCAAGGAAAAACATCTTTGAAAAATCCTGTTGGAATAATATCAAGGCAGCAGGAGGAGGATTTCAGAAGTTGAATAATGTCCTCTAAGTTTTTACCATTAATCTGATGAATTGTGTCATGGTGTTTGAATTGATATTAGGTGGACATAGGGACAAAACATTTGCTGTACCTGATGTAGAGGCACTGACTGCTTGTCTAATTTTCTGAATTTTGTCAGTGAAGAAGGAGGCAAAATCATTGCACGCCCTGGTGGATAGAAATTCAGAGGCTACTGACACTGGGGGGTTAGTTAGTCTGTCGACGGTAGCAAACAAGGCACGTGCGTTGTTTTTGTTTTTGGTAATGATGTCAGAGAAGAAAGACTGTCGTGCGTTTTTCAATTCCAAATTATAAAGGCCAAGTCTCTCTTTATAGATTTCAAAGTGAACCTGGAGATTTGTTTTTCGCCACCTACGTTCAGCTTTTCGACACTCTCTTTTTTCTGTTCTCACGGTCATGGCCTTTCTCCATGGATATTTTCTTGCTAATCACTTCCTTTACCTTAGTTGGAGCAATGGTATCTATAACATTTTTAATTTTTGAATTAAAATGATCTACTAGCTCATTTACTGAGATGTTAGCAGGGGCAAGTGTGGATGAAAAATTATAAGTAAACATTTCCCTAGTATTTTCTGTTAAATATCGCTTTGTGGTTACCTCTTTCTGAACATTTTTGTGAACAGAAATAGAGCTCTCAAAGAAAACACAGGAATGATCAGAGAGTGCAACATCAGTCACCACAACCTTTGAGATATTCAGACCCTTTGAGATAATTAAGTCCAGAGTGTGCCCCTTATTGTGCGTGGGCTCCGCCACATGCTGAGTCAGTCCATAGTTATCAAGAACACAAAACAGTTCTTTAGCCCCTCTGTCCTGGGGGTTGTCAACATGGATGTTAAAATCACCAACAATGACTAAACGGTCAAAGTCAATACACACTATAGACAGCAGTTCAGTAAAATATCAAAAAAGCTTGCACAGTATTTGGGTGGTCTATAGATATTTAGGAACAGAGCTCGAGAGGAGCATTTCAGCTGAAGGGCCACATATTCAAAAGAAGCAAAGTCCCCATAAGATGTCTTCCTGCATTGAATGGAATCATTGAACAAAATAGCAACTCCACCCCCTTTCTTATGCATTCTTTCCTGACTCATAAAACTAAAGTTGGGAGGTGTTGATTCGATAAGAACAGCTGCACTGTTATTTTGTTCAATCCAAGTTTCCGTTAAAAACATAAAATCGAGATTGTGCTCAGTGATAAAATCATTGATTAAAAATGTTTTTCCTGCCAAAGACCTGACATTTAATAAAGCTAGTTTAAGTTTGTTAAATACACTATCAGTAAAAAATGTTGTGACAAGCTGTGGCTGACATGGAATCACTGCTAAATTTGATAACCTCACACAAACGTTTGAGCACTTCCTGTTTCTAAGCTGATTTACCGCTCTTAATCTATTACCTATCAACACAGATATCGGCAAAGCTACTGGCAGGCAGGGCCCCGGCATGTGCTGGAAAGAGTTGAGAGTGCCATATGCCCTTGAGCCTGGACCCAGCACATATCAGTAAAAGTTTGTTGCGTTTTGTACACACACATCCTTATCAGGCTTCGGAGACTGCAGATGCTTTCTTGAAGGGATGGGAGGTGGTTGACGTAGGCACGGTGATGAAGACGGGGGAGATGGTGCGCGTCTCTGCTTCGGTGATTTTGGTGGGCGTCGTTGAGGGGCGGGGGTAAAGGACATGCTGCCAACCCTGCATCTCGCCTTCATGCGGTCATCAAACTCCAGGGGGGAGGGCGAGGGTGAAAGGGTGAGCGGAGAGTAGAGAGAGCTGGGGATGAATGAAGAGTATCCTCAAAGGCGTTGACAGGGGGGGCGACGGGCAGTGGAGGCTCCTCCATTTGTGTCATAGGTCTCCCATAATCAGAACATTCCTCAGGCGGGTGCAGTGATACTTCTTCAGGGTTTTCTGCGCAATGTGTTGTGTCTTTCTCCTGTTTTGATTCCTCTTGCCGCTTGTCCTTGGCAGAGGGAACAGATTGCTGACGCAGGCAGTTGAATATGTTAGAGATAAACAATTTAACTCCTGACTTGTTCAGGCAAACTCCATCTGCCTTAAAAAGATGTCTGCGATCCCAGAAAAAGTTAAAATTGTCAATAAAATGGACAGAATGGTCAGTGCAGGCAGCTGAAAGCCACATGTTCAATGCAAACAGTCTGCTGAATCTCTCCACTCCTCTTCTGACTGGCGGTAGAGGGCCACTGATGAACACCTCCGCATTTAGAGAGCTGACAGTTTCCAACAGACATTTAAAGTCTTCTTTCAGCGCTTCTGACTGTTGTTTCACAACATCATTTGTTCCAATATGTAGTACCACATTCTTCACAGTCGGATGTTCAGCCCCAATATGCAGGATCTTCTCAGCCAAGTCGGAGACCATATCCTTGGGAAAACAGAGTACTTTGGTGTTGTTCTTACTACACAGACCTTTTACATCTCTTACAGCAGAGTCACCCACAATCAGAGTTTCAGGCCCAGTCGTTAGCTTTCCCTCTAGCCTTTTACTTTTGGAGTAGCTATTGGTCCTTACCCTGCTGTGTGAAGAGGACAGGTTATCCAGGTCATCAGAAAGAGATCTCCGGTTCTCGGTCAGCGGAGCGTATCTGTTCTGGATTGGCACACTTGGTGGTTTAGGAGGATTGTTTGTAGTTCTCCCTTTAGCAGCTGTCCACGGCTGTTTCCTAGTATGAATAGGGGTTGAAGAGGCACTCTTCCTGGGTGATAACAATGCAGGCCAGCCGGTCGCATCACAGATTTCAGAGCGCTGGGCTCTGCCTGTTATTCGTCCTCCCAAATCCCATGGAAATGATTTACTCTTAGGCTTTGCACCCAGAGAGTTCCAGGGAGGACTACCACTTGTAGATTTATTACCCAGTACACAGCCCTCCTGTTCCTTGGAAACCTTGTAGCTGCTAACTAGCTGTGAGTTAGCATACCCTTTTCCATTATCTTGCAACACTGGTAAAGTGGTGTTATTCCCACAACATAGTCCATTCACTTCCACGTTAACTTCCAACCGTTGCATTTTCATTTCCAACACAGCCATCTTCTGTTGAAGTTTGTGGAAGTCATCTGTAGAGAACGGAGGCATTTTGCTACCAACTAGCTTAAGCTAAATAGCATGCAGTAGCCTACCAGGCTTTAGCTGTTGCTAGGCCACGCTACTGTAAGACTGAGGTCGTCGTAAAAAAGTTGAAATATGGCTGAAACCCTCCGTCTATTTACGATGAATAACTGTCCCAGTGATAATTAATGTCCAGGAGCCGCTGCTCGAAGTTTTCAGAGAATAAGAATAGGAAAATCAGCAAAAAGTAAGCAGAGGCAAGAGCAAGCAGAAAAAGCGTCTGCACTGTAAGCAGATGTTCTTTTAGAAAGTACAGGTATTTGTGTTCAAAATGTAAGAAGTAGAAAGTACAGGTATTTGTGTTCAAAATGTAAGAAGTAGAAAGTACAGGTATTTGTGTTCAACATGTGAGAAGTAGAAAGTACAGGTATTTGTGTTCAAATGTAAGAAGTAGAAAGTACAGGTATTTGTGTTCAAAGTGTAAGAAGTAAAGTACAGGTATTTGTGTTCAAAATGTGAGAAGTAGAAAGTACAGGTATTTGTGTTCAAAATGTAAGAAGTAGAAAGTACAGGTATTTGTGTTCAAAATGTAAGAAGTAGAAAGTACAGGTATTTGTGTTCAAAATGTGAGACGTAGAAAGTACAGGTATTAGTGTTCAAAATGTAAGAAGTAGAAAGTACAGGTATTGTGTTCAAAATGTAAGAAGTAGAAAGTACAGGTATTTGTGTTCAAAATGTAAGAAGTAGAAAGTACAGGTATTAGTGTTCAAAATGTAAGAAGTAGAAAGTACAGGTATTTGTGTTCAAAATGTAAGAAGTAGAAAGTACAGGTATTTGTGTTCAAAATGTAAGAAGTAGAAAGTACAGGTATTAGTGTTCAACATGTAAGAAGTAGAAAGTACAGGTATTTGTGTTCAAAATGTGAGAAGTAGAAAGTACAGGTATTAGTGTTCAAAATGTAAGAAGTAGAAAGTACAGGTATTTGTGTTCAAAATGTAAGAAGTAGAAAGTACAGGTATTTGTGTTCAACATGTAAGAAGTAGAAAGTACAGGTATTTGTGTTCAAAATGTGAGAAGTAGAAAGTACAGGTATTTGTGTTCAAAATGTGAGAAGTAGAAAGTACAGGTATTTGTGTTCAAAATGTAAGAAGTAGAAAGTACAGGTATTTGTGTTCAAAATGTAAGAAGTAGAAAGTACAGGTATTTGTGTTCAAAATGTGAGACGTAGAAAGTACAGGTATTAGTGTTCAAAATGTAAGAAGTAGAAAGTACAGGTATTTGTGTTCAAAATGTAAGAAGTAGAAAGTACAGGTATTAGTGTTCAAAATGTAAGAAGTAGAAAGTACAGGTATTTGTGTTCAAAATGTAAGAAGTAGAAAGTACAGGTATTTGTGTTCAAAATGTAAGAAGTAGAAAGTACAGGTATTAGTGTTCAAAATGTAAGAAGTAGAAAGTACAGGTATTTGTGTTCAAAATGTAAGAAGTAGAAAGTACAGGTATTTGTGTTCAAAATGTAAGAAGTAGAAAGTACAGGTATTAGTGTTCAACATGTAAGAAGTAGAAAGTACAGGTATTTGTGTTCAAAATGTGAGAAGTAGAAAGTACAGGTATTAGTGTTCAAAATGTAAGAAGTAGAAAGTACAGGTATTTGTGTTCAAATGTGAGACGTAGAAAGTACAGGTATTAGTGTTCAAAATGTAAGAAGTAGAAAGTACAGGTATTTGTGTTCAAAATGTAAGAAGTAGAAAGTACAGGTATTTGTGTTCAACATGTGAGAAGTAGAAAGTACAGGTATTTGTGTTCAAAATGTAAGAAGTAGAAAGTACAGGTATTTGTGTTCAAAATGTAAGAAGTAGAAAGTACAGGTATTTGTGTTCAAAATGTAAGAAGTAGAAAGTACAGGTATTTGTGTTCAAAATGTGAGACGTAGAAAGTACAGGTATTAGTGTTCAAAATGTAAGAAGTAGAAAGTACAGGTATTTGTGTTCAAAATGTAAGAAGTAGAAAGTACAGGTATTTGTGTTCAAAATGTAAGAAGTAGAAAGTACAGGTATTTGTGTTCAACATGTGAGAAGTAGAAAGTACAGGTATTTGTGTTCAAAATGTAAGAAGTAGAAAGTACAGGTATTTGTGTTCAAAGTGTAAGAAGTAGAAAGTACAGGTATTTGTGTTCAAATGTGAGAAGTAGAAAGTACAGGTATTTGTGTTCAAAATGTAAGAAGTAGAAAGTACAGGTATTTGTGTTCAAAATGTAAGAAGTAGAAAGTACAGGTATTTGTGTTCAAAATGTGAGACGTAGAAAGTACAGGTATTAGTGTTCAAAATGTAAGAAGTAGAAAGTACAGGTATTTGTGTTCAAAATGTAAGAAGTAGAAAGTACAGGTATTTGTGTTCAAAATGTAAGAAGTAGAAAGTACAGGTATTAGTGTTCAAAATGTAAGAAGTAGAAAGTACAGGTATTTGTGTTCAAAATGTAAGAAGTAGAAAGTACAGGTATTTGTGTTCAAAATGTAAGAAGTAGAAAGTACAGGTATTAGTGTTCAACATGTAAGAAGTAGAAAGTACAGGTATTTGTGTTCAAAATGTGAGAAGTAGAAAGTACAGGTATTAGTGTTCAAATGTAAGAAGTAGAAAGTACAGGTATTTGTGTTCAAAATGTGAGACGTAGAAAGTACAGGTATTAGTGTTCAAAATGTAAGAAGTAGAAAGTACAGGTATTTGTGTTCAAAATGTAAGAAGTAGAAAGTACAGGTATTTGTGTTCAACATGTGAGAAGTAGAAAGTACAGGTATTTGTGTTCAAAATGTAAGAAGTAGAAAGTACAGGTATTTGTGTTCAACATGTAAGAAGTAGAAAGTACAGTATTTGTGTTCAAAATGTGAGAAGTAGAAAGTACAGGTATTTGTGTTCAAAATGTGAGAAGTAGAAAGTACAGGTATTTGTGTTCAAAATGTAAGAAGTAGAAAGTACAGGTATTTGTGTTCAAAATGTAAGAAGTAGAAAGTACAGGTATTTGTGTTCAAAATGTGAGACGTAGAAAGTACAGGTATTTGTGTTCAAAATGTAAGAAGTAGAAAGTACAGGTATTAGTGTTCAAAATGTAAGAAGTAGAAAGTACAGGTATTTGTGTTCAAAATGTAAGAAGTAGAAAGTACAGGTATTTGTGTTCAACATGTGAGAAGTAGAAAGTACAGGTATTTGTGTTCAAAATGTAAGAAGTAGAAAGTACAGGTATTTGTGTTCAAAGTGTAAGAAGTAGAAAGTACAGGTATTTGTGTTCAAAATGTGAGAAGTAGAAAGTACAGGTATTTGTGTTCAAAATGTAAGAAGTAGAAAGTACAGGTATTTGTGTTCAAAATGTAAGAAGTAGAAAGTACAGGTATTTGTGTTCAAAATGTGAGACGTAGAAAGTACAGGTATTAGTGTTCAACATGTAAGAAGTAGAAAGTACAGGTATTTGAGTTCAAAATGTAAGAAGTAGAAAGTAAGGTATTTGTGTTCAAAATGTAAGAAGTAGAAAGTACAGGTATTAGTGTTCAAAATGTAAGAAGTAGAAAGTACAGGTATTAGTGTTCAAAATGTAAGAAGTAGAAAGATTTGTGTTCAAAATGTAAGAAGTAGAAAGTACAGGTATTTGTGTTCAAAATGTAAGAAGTAGAAAGTACAGGTATTAGTGTTCAACATGTAAGAAGTAGAAAGTACAGGTATTTGTGTTCAAAATGTAAGAAGTCAAAGTAAAAAGCCGTCAGAAAAGTATGTAGTGGAGTAAAGTACTGATACCAGAAAATGTACTTAAGTACAGTAACAAAGTATTTGTACTCCACTACTTCCCACCTCTGGGCGTACCTGTGTGGCAGAAGGCTCCGGTGAAGGCAGTGGAGGAGCAGTCGCAGAGAAGCTGAGCGCTCTCTCCACACAGCGACCCTGGTTCTTACAGAGCGAGCCGTAGCTGCTGCAGTGACCTGGACACCCGGCCTGGACCCCGGGGGTGATCCTCGCCCTCTGATCCAGATCCAGGGTGACCCCGTTCAGCTGCAGAGAGCGAATACACCCCCGAAAACCCTTCTGCCTGGACGCTGTGCCCCCTGAAGAGAAGACGCAGAGGAGACACTTCAGCATGCGGTATTGCATCTTGCCTTTTCTCTTTTTCTATGACTGTTAGAAAAATATCACTGGTCACCGGCTTGAGCTTCAATAATCAGGATCCATGTATTTATATATTATCCTCTCCAGAATGGAAGTAGTCATCACATACAGAGCATCAACTAGTTCCTGAACAGTGTCCTTCACATGCTGATATACAAGAGAGGGAGTTACACAGTCACAAGATGGAGGAATAGAAAGCAGTATTCAATGTTTACTTCAGATTAGCTCCACGTCAGAAATGAGCATGCTTGTCATATGTCTATCTCCATAGAGGCTGAATCATCATGTTAATCACATAGCTATCATATGCCTAAAACAGTCCTGATGCTCTTCTAGGTAATCATACATCCTGTCATGTACACAGCTACAGTTGGGATACCTTTGTTAGCATGTGTACTCTGATATTGGAAGAGTACATTCAGTATTTTCCCAACAATGTCTCATTCTCTTCTTCACTGCAAAGCCGTTTTGCAGACAGGAAAAAGGAGTGTGATTTGAGGAGATACAGATTTGAAATAAGTGTAATAATCTGCCAGTGCAGCGAGATGATTAGGCTAACAAAGAAATCTTAAAATAAGAATAAAATGATTGAAATAAGAAACATATCTGGATGCTAGAAAAGGGACGAATGTCTAAAAATAAGCAGAAAAGACAGATATGTTGTTGCTTTAGGAATAGTTGTCATGATTTCTCATAAATAATATGAATCTGACTTTAAAGGACCCCATGTGATTCTTAACACAGAAAAGATCTGCGGTATTCCCGACTTGAGTTATGCTTCTGACAGAGGACATTTACTTTAAAAAAAGTTAATTGAACTTCATATTTAGTCACCTTATTTCTTTCTTTTCCCTGCAGAGCTCTCAGACATCACTCGTGCAAAAAGGTGCAGTTTTTTCAAGCCTGATGCTCCTAGAGCCAAACTATTTTGAGCAATTATTCCTGTTCAATAGCCCGTCTAACTCTGACAATTTAGGGCCATTTTCTGCCACTTTACTTTATGTTCCCGGAAGAATTTAATTGACGAGTAGATGGAAAACTTTTCGACCTTTAGACACGATAAATGTGAAACCCATACTAATGCTACAGCAGCTCATTATAGGAGCAAACCTCAAGTCACAATGCTTTTATAACTACTGACTATTTGTTCAAAGGAAAATGTGCTTTTTAATGTAAATTCATACTTTCCAAGCAGCGTTTCCTTAGTTTCTGAATAGTATTAAACTTCCTACCTAATTTTAATCACAAAGTCTTCATTATTTCCTATTTTCTAAGTGCAGATTGATTTGAAAAGGTCTGCACTACTTGAGTTGATATATATAATTGGGAGGGATGAAACCCTCTGTAATGGTCACACATGCAGAGCACACAGCACACAGTGAAATGTGTTCTCTGCATTTAACCCATCCTAGAACCAGGAGTCTAGAACCAGGAGTCTAAAACCAGGAGTCTAGAACCAGGAGTCTAGCACCAGGAGTCTAGTACTAGGCGCAGTGGGCAGCTATTGCACAGCGCCCGGGAGCATGGGAGTGAGGGGGGAAGGGGGGTGTCCGGTGCCTTGCTCAAGGGCACCACGGCAGGGCAGGAGGTGAACTGGGAGCTCTCCAAGTAGCAGTCCACACTCCATATTTTAGGTCTGGTCGGGACTTGAACCGGCTCCCCTACAGCTCCCCTACTGACTGACCCACTGCCTTCATATATTGATATATCTCAATCAAATATAAATGCAGATGTGATGTTCTCCATGATGGATTATGCAAGCCAAGCAAGCCTTTTCATACCATATATTATTTAATCAAAAATAAAATCGTATTATTTCTGTGATCAAATTGCAGGGTGACAGTGACTGATATCACATTTTATAATAAACAGCTACATAAACAAAGATTTGTCACCACCTTCAAACTGAATTTCTGAAATGATGAGCTGATGAAACGCTGTGAAACAAAAACTGGAAGGTGAAAAATTCAAGGCTTTTCATTAGTTGTTATCACCATACTGAAGCTGGCAAGCCGTCAATCTTTCTGGCAAATCTCCCGTTCTGCTTGGCATGTTTTTCCCCTTCCCAGCGCATCATTTCGACTCCAGAAGTTATTGTTTTCTCACATTACAACCCTCGAACTGTCCTCCAAGTTTACTCTGCTACCATATAATTGTCTCAGAGCGCCAAACTGGCAACTTGGAGACGTTTTATGATGAGATAAACAGCTTTCTGGGACTGCAGCGCTGATGAGTTCATATCAGGGCTCGGAGTTTCATCAGGAGCTGTCAGGAAAGTTCCTCCACTAATGGACTCGATATAAACTCTGCACCAAGGTTACTGGGAGGAAACTGACCACTACAAACAAGACATCATCCTGAGGACTTTATCTCAGTCTATTAGGTGTTTATAAAGGTATCAGTTCCATAACCTTGGCCTGTGTTTCGTTCATTTGCTGAGGTTTGGGATTGATTGATCTTTTTTAAATCTGTCCGTTTCAATGTGGATCAATAAGCAGACAGCTGCTCCCTGTACAGAGTGAACTAAGATAGGAGCTTTAGTGAGGAGTATTGCTGAAGGCTTAACGTTTCCATCACTATCTGTTTACTTCAGAGGCTGCCAGCTTCCCTTGGGGTCAATAAAAAAGCCATACCAGTACAGAGTAATCTTTGTGTGTGTGGGTGAAATAAAAGGTACAGAGTCGGAGAGAAATTGAGAGGAAGGCAGAGAGAGAAATATGGTTTTCATTGAAGACTGAAATGAAGGGGAGGTTTTTAAATGTGTACATAGCCATTATTGTGTATAGAGATGGTGTGAATACCGTATTGTTTTCTTTGTTAAGCAGTTTTGAATTGCATTTAAATGAAGTTAGCTACATGTTCATCCCTTCCTTCTACTTCCCCTTGATCCCTATCTCTTCATCCCTTCCTGCCTATGCAATTTTCCATTTATCCCTCCCTTACTCTATAGCGACAGCAGGAAACAAACAAAGTCGCTGAGAGGCTGAGGCCGGGCCTGTTAGATATTGTGTGACACGCTACAAAAAAGTACTTGCTGAGATCAAAACTCTGTTGAAAAATAATGCGGTTTAATGAAAACTGGGATGATCAACTTTCTCCTTGGACATGTTATTTAATCAAAGCAATCATTAAAACGTGCGGCCAACAAAAAGTACAACGGCCCTGTGTCACCCTCTCTTCCACACACACACCTCACGCACGTGAACAGGATTATATGAGTGCCGCCCATATCCATGTGACCCAAGCCAACCAATCAACAGAGATCAAAACAAACACCCTATATCTAAAACAAACGCATTGCTATATACGTTTCATGGCTCCTACACATCCTTTCATCTGTTCATCCCCATCGCCTTACGGCCCGTCCACACAGCGGCGTGCGTTGAAAGCTTCACCATTCACTTTGAATGGGGTGACGTCACTTTTCGCCGAACTGCATTGTGGGAAGCGAAGCGGAGCTTTGCTGGCGTGGCTCACTGCAAAAGTTGAGAAATGTTCAACTTTTGAAGTTTCTGAAGCTTCGATGTAAGCTGTCAGCCAATCAAATCCCGTTTATGCAAATCTGCCAGTACAAGCCGCGTGTATGATGGGAGAGACACACCGCAGGTCATTTCCTCATATTCCAAAAAATGGAGCAAGCTTCAACGCACGCCGCTGTGTGGACGGGCCGTTACTCCCCTTCATTCATCCCCCTCCTTCATCTCACACTTCCTACATCCCTTCTTCCATCTGTACATCACCACACCCCTTCCTCCCTACATCCCTTCATCCCTATCTCTCTACATCCCTACATTCCTTTCATCCTTCATCCCTTTCATCATCCCTTTATCACTTCCCCCCTACACCCCTCACCATTCATCCTTTCCTACATCCCTTACAATCTGTCATCCCTTCATGCTCTTCCCTCTGTCTCACATAATCCCTCTATTTAATGTTCAATATCTCCTGTAGATAATCTTAG
The DNA here is from genome assembly GCA_012861695.1 of Trematomus loennbergii. NCBI lineage: Eukaryota > Metazoa > Chordata > Actinopteri > Perciformes > Nototheniidae > Trematomus > Trematomus loennbergii. The sequence goes on from JAAOOA010000044.1 coordinate 1,843,085, forward strand.
TACTTGCTATGAGCATGTGTTCAGCAGCCCACACACACACCCACACACTCACCTATAAATAGCTGGCTGTTGAGCTGCAGGTGGATGTGCCCGTCAGCGGCGCCTCCTGAGTGGCAGCCGGCAGCTCGTCGAGGCGCAGCGACGCCTCTTTAACGTTTCGCTCGGCGCGAATGCGGTGCCACCGGTTATCATTCAGCGGAGAGTCGGCCTGCACACGAACCTCCAGAGGTCCGTTCCCCACGTCGAAGGAGAACACCCACCTCAGAGGAAGCTGAGGAAAAGGCAAGAAGTCACTACTTCATTCAAGATTCAAGACTTTTATTGTCATGTGTGCATAGCTACAGTGGAGTTATGACAATTACATTCTTAGGTCACAGGCTCCTCCCACAGTGCAACACAATGAAACTGATAAATAGTGCAAGTAAATAAAATAAAATAGAATACAATAGAAATAGTGCAGAACAGTCTATATACAATAATTGGAATATGGATATATATAAGTATTCCTGCACATATTTAACAAAGCCAAAGCCTTTCACAGCATATCTTCATGGTGGTGTTTATTCGTGGATTGGAAAATTACATACATTTCTCACTTTCTGTTTTTATTTGTGGAATTGAGACTTATTTCTCTCCATATGCGATGCAAAAAAAGTGGGATTTTGAATTGGCATAAGCCGTAAAATAGTTAATGTCTTGTGTTGTGAAAGCCTTATGACTTATGAAACGACTCGCTGTGTTTCATCATAAATTGGCAAAAACCTGAAACCAACACTAAAATAAATCATTTGAAAGAATCATATTTGAAAAGAATAAGTAAAGGCTTTAGTCTCAAGGCAAAGGGTGTCATTTCTTTGTCATGTCCAAATTCTGCAGCTTCACACATTACTAACAAACATGCCAACTTCAAGAGACATCTGATGGCCGGC
>JAAOOA010000045.1:0-25000 GCA_012861695.1 Trematomus loennbergii
CAACCTGCTTCTTTAAAGTGGCATGTAAGCGTATAATAAACGTATTATATTCTTTGCAAGCGGGGCCACATCAAATGAAGTCGCGGGCCGATTTAGCCCCCGGGCCTTGAGTTTGACACCGCCGCTAAATAATCATGTGATGCAAATAATGCGAAATCTGCTCTATTGATAAAGGCTGTCCTTTGCTTGACCTTACTCACAATTAATAAACCTCCTCTGTTATATTAGATTAGATCAATTTAGATTAAACTTCATTGTCATTACATAATACAACCAAATGCAGCTTGCATCCAGCCATAAAGTGCATGAGGTTACAGAGTATCTTCCTATTGATTACAGTATCAGAGTAGATCAAATGTGAGGCAAGGTACATGCATAATAAACACTTACGAATAAGGTGCAGGGTTTCGGCCTGTACATGTGCTGGCAACAACTTGTAGAGGTGTTGCAACATTAACTAAGAAGGGCTTAGCAAACAGGCTATCTAAATGTAAAAATAGAAAACATAACATAAACAGGAAGTGGCATTCATTCCTTTTAACTAATAACACACACGGTGCGAATGTGTTTGTTTGTGACATGTATAGGCAAGGCAAGTTTATTATATAGCACTTTTCACACAAGGCAATTCAAAGTGCTTTTCAAAATGAGACATTAAGAGCATTAAAGAGTAAAGATAATCAAATATATATTGAGCAAATAACAAACTCTGTTTCATTTAAATCAGGGGGTCAAACTCAAGGCCCGGGGCCAAATCCGGCCCGTGACTTCATGTTATGTGGCCCCACAAGAGCTTGCAAAGAATAATATGTTTATTATATGGTTACATGCTGATTTACAGAAGCATGTTGCCCATAAACTACATGTCCCACAATGCATCTCATCTTTTTTCTTCTAATATGCCTTTTTTCTTAGAATTGTTTTGTAAATGTTACTTTTTTTTCAAATGTCACTTCTTTAAAAAAATAAATTCACTTGTTTTTTTCAAAATTCACTTTTTAATTTGGACTTTTTTCCAGAATTTGGCTTTTCTTTTTAAATCATTTTGTGACATTCTCACTGAAGAGACTTGCAATTATTTTCCCTAGACTTCTGCTTTCAGACGTAGTTAATTATGAAGTTATACCCTATCCGATAACAATCCAATGCAGAGGAAAATAATGTAATATAATACATTATTTATATATATATATTTATATATGTATTCTTATATAGTCTTAAAGTTACAACCGGCCCTTTGAGTGCAGCCATAATGCTGATGTGGCCCGCGATGAAATTGAGTTTGACTCCCCTGATTTACATAGTGTGAAATATCAGCCTCACACCTTTCACTCTTCACCTTTCACAAGAAAGTCTGATCTGACAGGTAACTAAACCTAAAAATAAAACCAATCACCAGAATATAAATCCTGGATGCTCCTTCCCTAGAGATGGAGCGCCCTGTGAGGAATAGATTCTCACACAGGAGGAGGAGGAGGAGGGGAGGAGGAGGATGGACTGGAGCGTGAAAAACACGCTGAAGACCGTTTAAAACTCTGGCAGCAGCATGAAGATTGCTTTACTGAAAAGTCTTCAAAGCAAATCGCAGGAGCTCAAAATGACATGTGACAGTGTGGGAACATCTATAAGTGCCCGTGGTGAGAGAGGGTTCTGACGAATGGACTTTGAGTTGGGATTATTCTGTGATAGATGCTAATCCCACGGTCCACAGGAAGGTTTAAAATGTGTTTAAGGTAACACTGATTATAAATGAAGTCTTTACAGTTGCAGGTTGTACAGAATGGGAACTGCCCGTGTTTCCATTCTGTACAACCTGTATAAAGCCCATTATTCTAAAACCCTAATACTCTGAAAAATTGCCCATTTGTTCAAGAGCAAAAATGTATTAGAAAGCTAATTAATTAAAAAACACTGTTAATTGTTTTAAAATATATATATATAATAGTTTTATCTTATTTAAATATATGTATCTTTTATATCTTGCTGTTGAGTTTCTTTAGATAAGCCGGGAGTAGGTTTTTGTCTCACTTACACATATCTATTTTCCTTTGCCTACATTCAACCTTATTTTACAAATGTGCAAGTAAAAAAAAGTTGTTATTATACAGATTTACGCAATTAGACTTTCCAGATTTATTTTGCGCGACTGGTCAAACATTACCGTTCGTCCTCTGCTTCCTAGTGTTTCTTAGATTTGTTGAAAATGGTTGCAGTAATTGTAATAGTATCAAGGTAAGCCAATCAGAGGCAGAGTAGAACAAATCAGGTCCTTTGCCATCCTAAGAAGAATCAGGAAAGTCAGAACACATCCTTCTGCATAATAACTATCCAGTTTGTTGCAGAGAGAGTATTTTGGGACAACGGCCGTTTGTTTTCAGGATAACAGGCTGAGGGAGAAATGTGCTTTCAGTCCAATGGGACATTTATGAGATTATCAGGGTTTTGGAATAATGGGCTCTTGTAACAATCAGAATCAGAATTAGGTGTTATTGCCAAGAAAAGGGGTTGACACATAGAAACAAGTATAAGATGTGCGTTGGTGCATACAAAAAAAAAGGAATAAATAAAATAAAATATTCAAAATTAAATGGAAAGATTGTTATAAAAATATAAAACTATAATAAAATTTAAAAATGTTAAATAAATTATTAGTATACAAGGAAATAATATGACAAATGTACGGTATATCTGAATTAAATGGCACCTACAGAATAAATATTAATACATGGGTTTTGTATAGCGCTTTTCCTAATGCTCAAAGACGCTTATATATATATATATATATATATATACATTACATGTCACTTGTTAGACGCTTTTATCCAAAGCGACTTACATACTCAATACTGTGGACAATCCCCACAGGAGCAATTTGGGGTGAAGTGTCTCAGGGACACAACGACATGCTGACTGCAGTGGGTTTGAACCTGTGACCCCCTGATCCTAACACGAACATATATATATAATTTAGTATAGATGTATCTGTCTTCAGGTACTTACAGTGTTGTTACTGTCCTTGTTAAACTGAATATGCAGAGCCAGTGTACTCTGAATTAAACTTTGTATGCCCTTGTCTTGATTCTGCATGCAACATTTCTGCCAAAAACTCTACCTCCCATTCTCCCATTCTCTCCTGACAACCTCGGGCTTCACCAACGCCTCCAGCTGAATGATTTCCTGTATCTTCCAGACTCGGTGTACTTTCTAAAGCTCACTCAGCACTTTCCGTGTGTGCAGTTTTCTTTAAAGGGCGTACGAAAGGACTTCACACATCAGTGGCTCCAAGATAGGAGAGTTCTGATGACTTCAGCGCACAGGAAGTTTATTATGTATTACTTTAAACCAGAGTAAACCAAGTTTGACCTCTGGATGCATCGCCTACTGCGAGTCCTGTCAGAAAACATGCAACCAACAAAAAATAATGATGAAAAGAGATTCAGGGGGCCAAGAAGAAGCAGGAATAATGAGGTCTGCTCTACCTCCTCCGTTTGATCATTGTGGAACATGAAATGGGAAGATACTTTGCTACTCGCAGCCAGAAAGTCAGAAATCATAACTGAATATTTGTTGTGTTTTAGTCTCAACTGTGATATGACTCTGCTGCCATTATATGTGTCATTTTCTTTATACATGTTGTTAAAATCCACACATTCAGATGTTAGCATGCTCAGAGCCATATTTTAGGTTATAGAAGTAATAACTTTGAGTTAAAGATACATTTGTCTATATGTGTCTACCTGATAATCAAGTAAGTAAGCAAGTACTGGGTTTTAAGAGTAGTTTCCTGACGTAGAATAAACAATGCTTCAGGTGGATTTCTATTAAAAAGGGCCCTATTATGTTTTTGAGGCTTTTCCCTTTCATATCATATAAAGGCAAAAACACTACATACTGATATACACCTGAACATCAGCAGAGAGGACTCTTTAAAGTAGAGACACTACATACTGATATACACCTGAACATCAGCAGGAGAGGACTCTTTAAAGTAGAGACACTACATACTGATATACACCTGAACATCAGCAGGAGAGGACTCTTTAAAGTAGAGACACTACATACTGATATACACCTGAACATCAGCAGGGAGGACTCTTTAAAGTAGAGACACTACATACTGATATACACCTGAACATCAGCAGGAGAGGACTCTTTAAAGAGAGACACTACATACTGATATACACCTGAACATCAGCAGGAGAGGACTCTTTAAAGTAGAGACACTACATACTGATATACACCTGAACATCAGCAGGAGAGGACTCTTTAAAGTAGAGACACTACATACTGATATACACCTGAACATGCAGGAGAGGACTCTTTAAAGTAGAGACACTACATACTGATATACACCTGAACATCAGCAGGAGAGGACTCTTTAAAGTAGAGACTCTACATACTGATAACACCTGAACATCAGCAGGAGAGGACTCTTTAAAGTAGAGAGACTACACACTGATATACACCTGAACATCAGCAGGAGAGGACTCTTTAAAGTAGAGACACTACATACTGATATACACCTGAACATCAGCAGGAGAGGACTCTTTAAAGTAGAGACACTACATACTGATATACACCTGAACATCAGCAGGAGAGGACTCTTTAAAGTAGAGACACTACATACTGATATACACCTGAAACATCAGCAGGAGAGGACTCTTTAAAGTAGAGACACTACATACTGATATACACCTGAACATCAGCAGGAGAGACTCTTTAAAGTAGAGACACTACATACTGATATACACCTGAACATCAGCAGGAGAGGACTCTTTAAAGTAGAGACACTACATACTGATATACACCTGAACATCAGCAGGAGAGGACTCTTTAAAGTAGAGACACTACATACTGATATACACCTGAACATCAGCAGGAGAGGACTCTTTAAAGTAGAGACACTACATACTGATATACACCTGAACATCAGCAGGAGAGGACTCTTTAAAGTAGAGACACTACATACTGATATACACCTGAACATCAGCAGGAGAGGACTCTTTAAAGTAGAGACACTACATACTGATATACACCTGAACATCAGCAGGAGAGGACTCTTAAAGTAGAGACACTACATACTGATATACACCTGAACATCAGCAGGAGAGGACTCTTTAAAGTAGAGACACTACATACTGATATACACCTGAACATCAGCAGGAGAGGACTCTTTAAAGTAGAGACACTACATACTGATATACACCTGAACATCAGCAGGAGAGGACTCTTTAAAGTAGACACTACATACTGATATACACCTGAACATCAGCAGGAGAGGACTCTTTAAAGTAGAGACACTACATGCTGATATACACTGAACATCAGCAGGAGAGGACTCTTTAAAGTAGAGACACTACATACTGATATACACCTGAACATCAGCAGAGAGGACTCTTTAAAGTAAGACACTACATACTGATATACACCTGAACATCAGCAGGAGAGGACTCTTTAAAGTAGAGACACTACATACTGATATACACCTGAACATCATCAGGAGAGGACTCTTTAAGTAGAGAGACTACATACTGATATACACCTGAACATCAGCAGGAGAGGACTCTTTAAAGTAGAGACACTACATACTGATATACACCTGAACATCAGCAGGAGAGGACTCTTTAAAGTAGAGAGACTACACACTGATATACACCTGAACATCAGCAGGAGAGGACTCTTTAAAGTAGAGACACTACATACTGATATACACCTGAACATCAGCAGGAGAGGACTCTTTAAAGTAGAGACACCAAATACTAATATGAACCTGAAATGAGCACATTAGCGCCCCTTTGAGAAAAACAAGCATGTTACAGAACTGTTAAAGCACTGAGTGAAGACTCAATGCATTTTGAAGCCATGTTTAACATTTGAAGGTTATCTTTTAGTTTCTGTGCTGCTTGGTGTCTTTTTAGAGGCAGCAGTGCCTCAGACACACATGTAAAATGCAGGAGGGTTATAAGCTCTAATCTCTTCCCCGTGACCCAGATGAAATCCTGAGCACACCCGCCCTCGTCTCAGAAGAACCTCCCTCCACCAGCTCGCCTGTGATCTGTGCAAACAGCCGCTCCATGGATGAATGGACTTTGTACACCCTCAAGAACACCAAATACCAAAGCCTGTTACCTAAAGAGAGCTTATATAAGAATCAGCTGCAGCTATTAATCATTGTGGTTTAACAATGACTATCAACCTTTCATAAAGTCAACAACAAGTGAATAAACCAGTTGTAGTCTAAACTGTGTTGTCTTAAGTGTTTCTAAACTAAAAAATAGAATTACAAAACATGTTATTGACATTACACGAGGGATTACAATTGTTGAATATGCTGCACGCGGATCACAAGGGCTTTTAGACCTCATTAATTGTATCTTTCCATCTGCAGGTTGTCTTATTATTGAGCTTTAGCAACCCCTTTTGAGACAGTAACTGACATTATGAGAAAAATGCAAAAACATTTTCGTATACTACTTTTGTTGGACGATATATTGCCCTGGAAATAATTCAGATAAACAATAGTATTGCTATGTATGCAACCTATAAAGCATAGTACACCCTCTCAAAGAGCATTCAGCTTTTAAAGGGGCCCTAACATGCTCATTTTCAGTGTTTGTTTTTATACTTAGTGTCTCTACTTTAAAGAGTCCTCTCCTGCTGATGTTCAGGTGTATATCAGTATAAAGTCTCTACTTTAAAGAGTCCTCCTGCTGATGTTCAGGTGTATATCAGTATGTAGTGTCTCTACTTTAAAGAGTCCTCTCCTGCTGATGTTCAGGTGTATATCAGTATGTAGTGTCTCTACTTTAAAGAGTCCTCTCCTGCTGATGTTCAGGTGTATATCAGTATGTGGTGTCTCTACTTTAAAGAGTCCTCTCCTGCTGATGTTCAGGTGTATATCAGTATGTAGTGTCTCTACTTTAAAGAGTCCTCTCCTGATGATGTTCAGGTGTATATCAGTATGTAGTGTCTCTACTTTAAAGAGTCCTCTCCTGCTGATGTTCAGGTGTATATCAGTATGTAGTGTCTCTACTTTAAAGAGTCCTCTCCTGCTGATGTTCAGGTGTATATCAGTATGTAGTGTCTCTACTTTAAAGAGTCCTCTCCTGCTGATGTTCAGGTGTATATCAGTATGTAGTGTCTCTACTTTAAAGAGTCTTCTCCTGATGATGTTCAGGTGTATATCAGTATGTAGTGTCTCTACTTTAAAGAGTCCTCTCCTGCTGATGTTCAGGTGTATATCAGTATGTAGTGTCTCTACTTTAAAGAGTCCTCTCCTGCTGATGTTCAGGTGTATATCAGTATGTAGTGTCTCTACTTTAAAGAGTCCTCTCCTGCTGATGTTCAGGTGTATATCAGTATGTAGTGTCTCTACATGTCTCCATGCTTTAATGTTCAAAAAGCTCTTTATTTTTCTCATACTGCCTGTGCTGCAGCACCTCTTTCACCCTCTGTCTGAAACCAGAGCCCAGTCTGCTCTGATTGGTTAGCTGGCCGGCTCTGTTGTGATTGATCAACCGCTTAGAGATGTCCCGCCCCTTAGCTATCACGTACAAAGTGTTGGAGCCCTTTTAATGTCACAGGGACATAATATCGACATCACCGACTGAAGTGCTGATGGGGCAGCAGGACAAACCAAAATATCAAAGTCAAGGACAGACGAAGGTTGACTGCTCAGTAGTTATATAGTTGGAAGAAGAAAAACATCCTTTTCTTTGTTACAAGATGCCGATGTTGGTATTTTTCTGTCAGTTTTAAATATGAAAGTCACATTCAAAAGTATTTTTAGGCTGCGACTCGGCAAGATGCCTTTGAGCCATTCAAAGTTTAAATGGAAAGCTGAGTCACTGTTTACTAATCATATAAATCAAAGGAAAGGAACTTATTAACCTCAGCTTCATACTTCATTTTGTCCGCCGTATTTGTTGCGTCTGTCTTGTGACGGGCTCTTCTCCTCCTCCTCCTTCGTCTTCTTCCTCCTCTTCCTCTCTATTTGCAGTCCACATAGTTCAGCTGCAGGATTCAATGAGCCACCAGAGCCGCTCGTTCATCATTTCATGCATCCTCCCATTTCTTAGATAGATGGCTGAGAGCTTAACATTTTCTCATTTCTGTTGTGCTCGAAGACATAAATCAAAAGTTCAAAATGTCCTCAAGAGTTTACCCTTGACAGGAAAGTAAATGGGAATCCTGCAGAGTTCTGTATACATCCGCCCCAAAAACATTTCTTTGAATATTTGCTGTCAAAGTGCCAGAAATAATTGTTTTTTTTTTGCAATCTTCAGTCAAGTTGGCTGCATTTTTAGATGTCTTGTCATACGATACTTGGACAAGTGTGCATCTTATGATGAGTTGAGTTTTGTTGAGTCATTGCCAAGGTTATTAAAACATGTGAAGGCATGAGCAATGATGCTTCTTTCTAATGATGGAAGAACGACAAAAAGGCCTCCAGTCTTACTAAAAGTTTCCGTTCAGAACTTTATTTTCTTCTACAAGTCTATCGTCAACTAAAAAAGTACTATTGAGATAACTGAGAAGTAACTGTTAAATGTTTCACTTAAAGGTCACCTATCATGCTATTTTTAGGCAATCATAGGTCTCAGATATATATAAAAACATGTCTATGAAGTGTTTTTCTCAAAATACCAAACAGATCACCCATTCTAGCCATGCCTCATATCCCTCTATTTCACTTCCTGTTTCTAAAGTGCTGATTTGGGTATAAAGCTTTAAAAAAGGAGGGGTCTGAGCTCATGCGGGACCCGGCAGCTACTGTCTAAACTAAATCTGCCGTGATGAAACGCCATATCATGGATTATCAAGGATTATCTCTGAAACAGTATGGAGCTCAAAGGCTTTCTCTCTTGCCGGTTATACCACAAGGTGAGTTCCTTTTTATTTCCTGCTTCTTCACACACATGCTCTCCAGTACAGGTTAGCTCTGAGTGTTAGCGATGCTAATGTAAACACCGACCATATTACGTCCAAAACAGTCGGGCATTGTTTCTGATAGCAACGTTTCTGATAGGGCCGTGGGTCCACATTTCAGATATTACGTCATATCGGACGCAAATCTGGATCAGCTCCGTTGTTCTTTAGAGATTTGGGTACGGAGGAAAAGAGAGAGGGTTTTATTTTCTGACGCTGCGTGAGTTCCCTGACACATATGTATAAAAGACATCAAAAAGTGCATTTTGCATGATAGGTCCCCTTTAAAATCTTGATTGAATGATTTCTTGAGACACCGAGCAGACAAGAAGAAACATAACAAATCATTTGGAGTTGATTGATAATGAATTTAACCCCAATATTCCTTTAATTTATCTCTGTTCTGCTCTTGACGTATTCCCAAGGGAAATATCTGGCTCTTAAAAGGCTAAATGCTCATTTATTGCCAAAAACAAGTTTCACGTCGGATACTTTTTTCAAAGACCTCTAAGCAATCAGACTTCCTCATGCATCCAGTGGAATTGCCCTCTTGTGGTCATTTAAATAATGCAAATGTGGCACTTAATGTCTTCATTATTAGTCCCATTATTTTGTCTTTTGACAATACTGGTTTATACTATACTGTAGCCATCAGTTTACATTTTCTTTGTCATAGTTTGGTAGGCACAGTGGTACAGCCCCACCTAGTGTCAGCAGAAAATAATAATTCCAAAAATATGCAAAAAAAAGTGTTAAAATATATTTTAAGATCATGTTTAGTCGTCTCATTCGTCTGTACATTGCTGTTTTAGTCTGCATTCTTCTAATTAGTGTCCACAGTCTGCCTATTGAGCCGTGTTGAGCGACGTGGGGCTAGCCCCTCTCTCTGCTGTCAAAGTGAATGGGTGCTGTAAAAACTACACTGCGCATGCTCAGAGTCTTTTTCTATTCAATGTGTGCGGCAAAAAAATAATCACCATAGAGAGGCGAAGTCCCTCCCTTTCTGGTGGACCTCCATGGGACCTTATTTCTGAAAATTATGTATTGAAGTCAATGGCGAGAGAAACGTTATCTTTCGATCCCGTTTGAATTGTGCCAAGAATTACACATATGATGTTTGTCAATTTAAAAGATAATTTTTCAAGTAAAAATGTTTTGCCGTCAAACTGTGAAGGATGACTTTTTTTGTGTGAAACCGCTCAATGAACTACATCTCTGGTCTCGCACAACAACACACGTCACCAAGATGGCCGTCTACTGTCTTGCCAAACAAGGGATTGTGACCCTCACCCTCACTATCACCACAATGAAACACGTCCAGAAGAAGTCATGCAAAGCCGCCTGCCTCCTGCCTTTGATTCTCTCTGAACTGCCTGATCTTTTTAATGTTCAATGTTAACCATTTGTGCGATAGCATGAAGTAATAAAAGATCGCCGATGCTAATGTGCAGCGTTAGCGTTAGCATGTCTCCCTCGGGGGCATCTGGGCTTAAAGGTGTATTATAGAATGATCACACGGGGTGCAGTACTCTTCAAAGGGTTCACGAAATATGACTACTACTCTTACTGTTTAACACTTTGGTTAACTTAATGTTACTTCATGTTAAGGCTAATAAAAATGACAAGGCTAAGCCGACTGTAATGCTAACTAACGTGCTTGCTACTAGCTAGCAGCTAACTTGATCCAGCCACTCCTGGTCCTTTCATCAGACGGGAAGCGAAAGAACGAGCAAGACCCATTGCTGGTATGATAACAACCTGGTACTAAGCACACAGGCATCTTGTTAAAGTTATCTTATCTTAGCCAGCGCCATATAGATAGATTATATCTATATGGCGCTGATCTTAGCTATCTCTATTTTAGTGGAGGAAAACAATTGTGACATCACTTACGCGACTCTGATATTTGTAGTCTTTCTAGTTGCGTATTTTTCATAGTCTTATATTTCAACAGTTTTACGACAAACTCTGGACATGGAAATGATTTTTTAAGATTGACAAACATCATATGTGTAATTCGTGGCACAATTCAAACGGGATCGAAAGATAATCTTTCTCTCTCCATTGACTTCAATACATAGTTTTTCCGAAATAAGGTCCCATGGGGCGGAAGTAGACTTCGCCTCTCTATAGGGGCACTGTGCTGGCAACCCCACCAAAACGTAATCTCATAGTTCAGAGCTGATGGGCTGTAAAGTATGTGTGCCGCGAAAATAGTAGTTGTGAAGAGGAGACGAGAGAGAGCAGCGTATAGCGATTCAAATCAGTAAAACGGAAAGAAAATGAATGAAGTTGACAGCTTTCCCTCATCATGTCTACATCTACTTCAGCTTTGGTAAGTTCATTTGATGTCATATCTTTTGTTGATCTGCTGTGCTTTGCCTATAGGCTATTGCTCTGCTGGATCGATTGATATTGTGACCTTGGTGATGAGTGTCTTGTGTTTTCCTTACACCCCCCCCCCCCCCATCTCTCTCTATCTGGACCATGGATAGCCTACAGCTATTTGTTTACGTGTTTAACAAAGCACCAGAAGCTTATATATACACATCTAAGTTGTTCGTGCCCCACCACTTTTGTACGTATAAAAACGCCACTGGGTAGGCAGATCGCTGTAAATACTACTATTCCCATGAGCCTTAGCAACAATAGCAAGAAGGAGCCAGTCAGATGAGTGAATGAGGGTTTGTTGATACACTTGGGAACAAAACGCCATACTATTGCTGTCAAATGCATTGGACAGAGAGTGAATACACATACTATACAGAGATGCTGTTTGAGAAACCAATGTGAGTTTGGAAAATTGCACAATATAAATATTTTCTAGTAGACCTCAACAATGGAATTATGATCAGTAGAAATAGCCATGACATGGGACCTTTAAACATCACAAACACCCTTTCATACTCAGTTGATTAATGTTCGACCATGGATAAGTAGAGCTTCTGCAGTAGTTACCAGCTAACTTCTGTTATCTATCAGAGTTACGATGATCTGCACATCTGAGGATATTAGTACCTGACAGAGTTCACAGTCTTTCACTATTGTGCTAAAATGCGTTTCATTACAGGATGAAGGCACAAAGAAATAGACAGTCACACAGATAATTGATTTTCCTTTGTTCTCTTGTGTATCAGAGCTGTGCAGCCTTACGGTTTTCTGCAAGAGTCATCTGGCAAAAGGCACAAAAAGATGGTCTGCACCTCCTCGAATTGTCTCTTCCTTTAGAGGAATACCACTTGAAAAATCGCCTGTCTTTGAAAAGCCCTGTACAATGCAGCTGCTCTCAATGGGAATAACTCAACGCCAGACAGGGTAGAAGTTAGAAGCTCTTTAAGGCAAATCAAGTTGCATAGAGGTCCACATTTAAAGTTCTGAATATGTGCAAACACTATATCATTAATGGCTACAGCAGCTTTAGCCATCTGGTTAAACATGTGATTAATTGTGTGATAATTAATTACTTTTCAATTGAGGGAACTTTGGGATTTATTTGAGCCTTTGCAGACCATTTACATGCACACAAACCTATAACACACTACAGGAAAGAAAAGATTGGGTTGGACATGGACACTGGTCATTAGAAATGAATAGGAAAAAAATATTGTATCCATGTCACGTCTTGAGTGGGTTATTTGTGAATATATTATGTTTTGCCCTGTGGACCAACGTAGCCATTACACGTTTTTTTTGTGAGCCTGGGTTGGAGAAAACCCGTTAAAAGCATATAACAAGGTCTCTTTAAATCATAATTATTCTATGTGATGTATATTTACACTTTTTCAAAACCTGTCTCTTGTGAGTCCTTTTTAAAAGCAATATGAAATCACTTCATGCTCTCTGTCATTTAAGGTTGTTTTTATCCAGTTTGCAATAATAAATTGGTTATACTTTGAAAAGCATACAGGAGACAATACAGAAATGGAAACAAAGAGAGGCACAACAACCTGTCTATTGCTCCTGGGAATGAAATATAATGAGAGACGGTGCATTCATAGTCATACAATCAACAAAGAGTCATTCAACCAAGTGCCTGAGAGTTAAAAAGGAAGCCAAACAACAAAGGAGAGATTTTAATTCACATCAAGTCACGCTTCCAGATACAGCAGCCAAACAGGCAATGCGATAGTGTTCAAAGGTACAAAATGTTGTCCAGAAGAAAGACTGACTTATAGCATAATCTTAGAGCATCCACGGTCGTGTATTTCGTTTTTTTTTAAATACAGAAAACAGTATCAAACATTAGGCAAAGTCATGTCATGACAAAACCAAGAACATACGCATGCATTTTAGTTTTCTTTTTTTACCATAATATAGAGCTTGCATACAAAGGCAGACAGATTACAAAATCAAAATCACATGTCGGTTGTATTCATTACATATTCATCGGAGACAGAGAGAGGGGGATCGCTGTCGTATCGAGGGTTATATTGAGATGCCAACAAGGTTTCACAGCCAGTTTGTGCACCGCAAATCAATGGAGAGGTGTTAACACTTTAAAAAACAGAGAGCTGCATTTCCCAGCTTTGAAAGTGTGCATAAAGTAATATTTCTAATGTCAACAATGAAACTAGGGGTTAAGAGGGTAAAATAACATAACAAATAGACATCAGGGGTGTTTGTCAGTATCTACCAGCTGCAATAAGCAAGTTAAAATGATCTGATTTTCAATCGGCATGCTCCTTAAGTCAAAACATGCCCGGCCTATCTGACAGTGACGTGAATTGATAAAGCTGTTGGATTGCAAAGCCTGACAGGAATCCTGAACGTGTACGTGAGGGATTTTTGTACCACGGAGGACATGTACAAGTAAGGTGTGCAAGGGAGAGGAGAGGGGGGGCATGCAAGAAAAAGGTCATACAGCAGGATCGAACTCATAAAATTACAAATACATGGCATGCATCCATGAGTTGGGAGTTTCCACTTGTGGTAACTGTTCAGGGCTGCACGGGACTCGGGGTGTCATACAAACATCACATATAAAAGAAAGAAGATAAATAATTCAACAGGCTAGAAGAAGTCAAATGTGTCTCTCTGACCTCTGGTAGTTTGCTCCCTGTTAGTTCAACCATCTCTTTTCCAACACATTACATCACATTACATGTTGTTAAGCCCAGTACAATATCTTGCCAAAGGACACTTCAACTGCAGGGGCTGGGGATCAAACCATTGACCCTCTAACTGGTGGAAACCCGTAGAGTGGTGCAGGGATGATGTACTTTTGTACGCAGAACCGGAAGTTAGCATCGCAAGGGGTCACTGGCCAAAAAGCAATGAGATTTTCCCTTTGTTTTGGGGTATTTTGCAGAAACTAAGCTCTGTGGCCAACACACGTTTATTATACCCACACATTTTGTTTAGAAGGATAATCTCCACATCTCCAACTCCAACGAATTACAGCAAATGCATCCTAAGACCTAAGATTTCCATCGTCATAACTACACTGTAGCTATGTTCGTATGACCAATAAAAGCCTTGAACCTTGATCATATGACTTCACATCACCACTGCTATGCTAAAGGCGGCTAATGTTCGACATGATGACTTAAGTAGTTTAAGTCACTTGTTAGCGATCTCTGTTTTTAAAGGGGTCCTATTCTGCTGATTTCAGGTGTATATCAGTATGTAGTGTCTTACTTTAAAGAGTCCTCTCCTGCTGATGTTCAGGTGTATATCAGTATGTAGTGTCTCTACTTTAAAGAGTCCTCTCCTGCTGATGTTCAGGTGTATATCAGTATGTAGTGTCTCTACTTTAAAGAGTCCTCTCCTGCTGATGTTCAGGTGTATATCAGTATGTAGTGTCTCTACTTTAAAGAGTCCTCTCCTGCTGATGTTCAGGTGTCATATCAGTATGTAGTGTCTCTACTTTAAAGAGTCCTCTCCTGCTGATGTTCAGGTGTATATCAGTATGTAGTGTCTCTACTTTAAAGAGTCCTCTCCTGCTGATGTTCAGGTGTATATCAGTATGTAGTGTCTCTACTTTAAAGAGTCCTCTCCTGCTGATGTTCAGGTGTATATCAGTATGTAGTGTCTCTACTTTAAAGAGTCCTCTCTGCTGATGTTCAGGTGTATATCAGTGTGTAGTGTCTCTACTTTAAAGAGTCCTCTCCTGCTGATGTTCAGGTGTATATCAGTATGTAGTGTCTCTACTTTAAAGAGTCCTCTCCTGCTGATGTTCAGGTGTATATCAGTATGTAGTGTCTCTACTTTAAAGAGTCCTCTCCTGCTGATGTTCAGGTGTATATCAGTATGTAGTGTCTCTACATGTCTCCATGCTTTAATGTTCAAAAAGCTCTTTATTGTTCTCATACTGTCTGTGCTGCAGCACCTCTTTTCACCCTCTGTCTGAAACCAGAGCCCAGTCTGCTCTGATTGGTTAGCTGGCCGGCTCTGTAGTGATTGGTCAACCACCTAGAGATTTGTCCCGCCCCTTAGCGTATCACGTACAATGTGTTGGAGTTCTAGCCAATAGGAGCGTGAGTGTTACATAGTGATGTCATTATGTAACTGAAGTAATAGGGCCCCTTTAAGACACATAGAAGCTTCAGACATTCACTAGTGGAGTATTTAAGAACGTATTTTATGTCATAGAACAAAACGTGAGCATTTCTTCAGCTTGTGTTAACCACAGCCCTAATTTCAGGCTTCTTGCCAAAAACATGTTCAAATAAGCGACTCCTTTGAGACGAGGGAACCTGAAAATGCTAAGTCTTTTCAGAGTTTTAGGACTCATTCCTGCACCACTCTATTTCCCCCTGAGTCACAGTTGTCCCTCACTATTCCCAGATATGTGTGTCTAAAAACGTCACTTATGAAAAATATCTACAACACTAAGCTGCACATTCTCAGAGGGTTTACCGTGGACTAAAAGGGGTTAAACATGTACATTCTCTTTGATACATTAATAGTGGAGCCGCGTACATAAAAAAAACTAAAAAACGTATACAACATAACAATAATACACTTACACGACTATTTAAAAATCCTCCCCCCCCGGGCCCATCTGAGCAAAGCTTGCATTGAACAATCGCAGTGACTTCAGGGTGTGTTCGCCCCGATCAGCAGCAGCAAACTTGAATTTCAGCAACAATAGGCTGTTGTAAACGATTCATGCTTTAGACATTACTTTATTTAAATATATTCGACGTAAACTTTCCGTTTTTTTTGTTGTAATTCTGCCCTTTTTGACATACAGCCAGGTACATGTTCAGCCACATTACAGTTCAGAAATGCTGCCAGCGAGTTTTTTCTCTGTAGTGTAAACAATATGATACACACACGCACGCACGCACGCACGCACGCACACACACACACACACACACACACACCACACACACACACACACACACACACCACACACACCACACACACACACACACACACACACACAGACTATCGAGCTGCCCAGTCATGTGGTGTTGTTGTGGTTCGACAAGTGATTTTCACCAGGCATTAAGAGACCTATTTATTTTAAATATACAATTTAAGAAATTTTCAGATAAGGTGTTAAGCTTGTCATGTTGGTATTATAAGTGTGTTTTTAGATCTTGAGGAATTCTTTGATTGTTTATTTTGCAATTGGCTTGTTGATGGTTGTCTATAGCGTGTAGATGTGTATGTTTGAATGTGTGTAAACCCCAGGAATAATAGATCATGCTAATGCTATTGCTAATGGGTATCCTAATACTGTAAGAAAACACTTGTTGAGCCTTGACATCTGGACTACCACAGAACTGGGCAGCTCTATAGATCAGGGGTTGCACTGAGGATCTGTGAGAGTTTAAGTGGTGCTACGGTATGATACCCAGCATTGTCTCATATTGATTAGTTTATGCAGAGGCATTTAGGGTTTCTAACGTCATGAATACTTGCTGTAAGTTCCGTTTTTGTATCACACTGGTCAACAAATCTACCATGACAGCCAATATCGGTTTCCTTGTAACCATTAGGGGATATTTTAGTGTTTTTGGTCTGCATGGTTATTGTACTTTTAGTCTCCAACAAACTGATCTGCAGCTCACTAGACGTGTGAAGACCTCAGTATACTTCAAACAAGTTTCTCAAGGTGTAACAGAGTCTGATAGTCGCTGATAGTAAAAGGTTTCTAACGTCATGAATACTTGCTGTAAATTGAGACGTTGTATCGCACTGGTCAAAAAGTCTACCATGACAGACAATATCTGTTTCCTTTGAACCATGAAGGGATATTTGAGTGTTTTGTGTCTGGTTATTTGTCTCCAACAAACTGATCTTTTCAGCTTACTAAAAAATTGCCCTGAGACCTCAGTATACTTCAAACAACTTTCCCATGGTGCACCAGAGTCTGAGACCCCGATAGTAAAAGGCTTTGTCAAAGAAGTCATTATTTTCCCTTCTGCAAAACTTCAATATCGTGCAAAGCGTGCTTGCTACCTTTCCCTAATGTGAGTTTCCTTTGTCATTCTGTCTTTGTAATGGTATTAGTCACCGTGCAGTTGTTAGGCTTTTAATGCGCTTGTGTACTTTAAAGGGAATGTCCTGGAGTGTTTGTTATTCAACGCAGATCTCAAACTCTGTTCTCTGTCAGAAAACAACACACAATGCCTTCATGGAAAGAGGTGTTTCCCATCTGGACTACAAAGACAGAAAACAGAGTCGATTGGGAAGAAGCCAGGGCACGATGGCATGGTTTTCACTCTGGATTTGACAGGGTGGTTTAGGCACAAAAGTTAGGCAATAGACACGGTTAAATTGCGTTTCGTGGGAAATGAAAAGCACATAGCAGCATGTCAAACTTTTTCCACCCTTACCCTCTTTTTCCGCAGACGTCTATAAAGTCATTACTGCTTTTTTGCACTCGACAAAAGCCATCATTTCAAGCAGCCTTGAACATGTCATGTGGAGATTTACTGTTTGATTTAGTTAGTTTGAAGTAGACTGAGCTCTTACTTGTACAGTGTTTTAAGTGGGTTCGGACATTATTGTCACCTGGCCAAAGGAGTCAAATTAAAGTGTAATAATCCAGATTTCTAAAACAAACGGATTGTTTTCAGCACGTTGTGAGGGCTCCAGTTTTACAATCATATTTAAAGTGCAACATCTTCCATTTCTGCATACACCAACAGTGTAAGATGTTGCCTCATCCTTTGGACCCTCCACTCTTTAACCACCAAGTTGAACCTAAATCATTCAGCTGCTGTAGTTAGCCTTAACTATAAAAGAAATCGCAATGAGAGCGCTTCAAATCCAACACCACAATCCCCCATGTTTTCATTTAGTTGATTGATCCTGAAATGCAAGTGCAACCCCCTTCTGTACATGTAAACACCAACTGAAGGATACTTTTAACTGAGCCCTGTTGAGAGGAAATCAATTCCCAAAGAGGTGTCGCAGGTCATCGACACCATAAAAATCCAGAGAAGAAGAAGAGCTGGGAGGGAGGAGGAGAAGGAGGAGGAAATGAAGGCAGGAGTCCTATCTGGTGCAGCAAGAGGAGAGTAGGGGGGGGGGGGACATTTTGGATGACAGGTGTTGGGTCTTCAGTCATTTAATGAACCGGGTAATTCATTGGTCAGCGTGTGCCAGCGCTCAATTTCTTGTCCTTGTTTTTAAGGCAGTCAAACCAGTGTTTGAGCCTCTCTCCGTTTGCATTGATACCCAGAGATACTCCACCTGGAAGAAAGAGACAAGGAGAGTTTTATTTATACACTGAAAAACTGAAACGTTGACTTTGAGTTAAATGTATTATGTTAAGAGTTTTGAGCACCAGAAAAAGCGCCATATAAATAACATGTATTATAATTGTTATTAACACATTTCATGTTACTGTATTAGGTTAGTTGAAAGCAAAACCCTTACCCATTTAAACGTAATGTTTTAGACAAAACATATGTTAATTTCTTCAGGTTTGGTTCTGACATTTAAAGACACCTTTTGAAGGAACCTTTTCCAGGAAGTGGGATAAACTATAACCTGACATTTTTAAGACAGTTGCCGCCCCTGTTTGAACAAGCATTTGACAAATATCCTTAAGTTCTTGCACTGAAACATGCTTTTAGTTATTAGTTTCATGACTATAATGCAGCCTTTTAAAACCAGAAAAAGACGACAAGATCTAGTCTCATTTCACAATATCGATAAATATCGATATATTGCTCAGGGCCAGTTCTAACCAATAATTGGTTGGAAAATAAAATAATAACCCCATTAGACGCAAACGGTTCAACATACACACCATGTAAAGCTAAATAAAGGATGTTAAACACAGTGGAAATGTAGGTGTTTTTATAGCTAAGGTCAAATAAGAGATAATCTGTCCTTACGGTTTCCCTAATCAACTTAATTCTGATATAAATCGTTCTCTTCCTGCAACATGACTCAGTAGACATGACAGCTAGACAATACAAGCTAACACTTTTAATATATAATATATAAAGTGACTATACATTTGGAAGATACAAATCGTTCTCTTTACAGTACAACGTGCCAGTTCCCAGCATGCATCAGTGCTCGCGGGCAGATGGCAGACTCAGCTGGTATCCAGTGGTGATCGATGTATTTGATCTCTATTTTAACGCTCACCTATGAAATCATTGGACTTCCCGATGTCGTAGTCCCACACCGTCACCTCCAACGTCTTCTTGGTGAGGTCTGCATATTTTATGTCGTAACAGAACTCCTGAAAAAAGCAGAGAATAAAAGTAGTTCCTCTCTGCAGTACGATCACATGCATTGACATTCAAAGTGAGGCAAGGCAGGTTTTTTATATAGCACCTTTCAACACAAGGCAATAGAGTGGCACAGTGACGCGTCCCAAAACCCTGAAGTAAACTCCTTCCGGTTCCTTCGACAAAAACGCAATGCATTCTCTCCATAGGGTTTAGGAAATAGCTGGAACTAAGGTCTGTGGTTGAGACACATTGAAGAGACGGATCACGTTTTGTTCAGCGGATAATCTCCACATGTCTACCCTACTTTTATAATGTTCGAATCATAAATCTAGTCGCTAGAAGCAAAATGCTAACGTTATGCTATAAAGGAACTACAGCAGGGTCGCTGCTTCAACGCCACGCCAACTTCAGATCCATATTCAAACACACAGATTCTAAATGGTACGAGTTGAAGCGTTTGTTTGAACACTTTGCAGGAGGCAGGGACTTGCTTTCAAGCAGAACAGGGCAAACTAACTTAGAGGAGTGTTTACGTGTTCGGTGTAATGACGTACAACGACCTCGACAACTTCTGTAGTCCTATTCAGCCACTTGGTAACAACCATCGTTTTTTCAGACACGTCAACTCTTCAGAAATCACCAGTGGGGTCACTGCTGATGGATTTAATGTCCTAGAACAAAACGTGATCCGTCTCTTCAATGTGTCTCAACCACAGACCTTATTTACAGCTATTTTCCTAAACCCTATGGAGAGATCCCATTGGCTCTGAGACGAGGAACAGGAAGTGGTAACATGCTAACTTACTTCCGGGTTTTAGGACGCGTCACTGTGGCACTCTATTCAAAGTGCTTTACAGAAATGAAAGACATTAAGAAAATGGCATTTAAAAACAGTCATTAAAAAGCAAAGATAATAACATAAACATTAAAAGAGAAATACATGAATACAAGTTACAGTGCAGTGTAAGATATGAATAGTTCATGAATGAGGCTCTAAATGTGGGTTTAAAGGTCTGCATAACTGTTGTTACAATCTTCAATGCTTTTCACATTTGCTTCTTTTAAAGGTGAGACTGATTCACAAAACCCTGAGTGCTTCTTTGAGCTCATTTTCTTAATAACATTCGGGTTAATGTCAGTGCAGAAGTTGAATCCTTTACAAACTGAAACATTTTCAGATTGATTAGTTACACACATTATAGTCCACTTACTACCAGGGGTGGAGGAAAAAATGCAAGAATCCATATTTGTATCTTCTAAGATCCTAATTTCAAAGGTTTTTCTTCCATAAAAGTCATAAAAAAATAAGTTGATATATCTTTTTTTGTACATCAAGAATCCATAATTGTACACACGCTTGGCATGCCTATGTACTGAATCAAGAATGACATTTGAATAAGGATATTTGTATTTAGTTACTTTACACCACTGCCCTTTAGATCTTTGTAATAAGGTCTTTGTTTAAGTTGTAAATTGGTTTATGGATTAAAAACATGACTTAAAAAAATCGAAATTGAATCGCAAGACACACCTCTACTAGGAATGTTATACCTTTTTTAAAATGGACTCAAAATGCATTGGGTAATGTAGTGTGCTGCACGAAATGTGAATGGGTAGAAGTGAAGGATTTTGTACGTAGCCCAAGTTATAGAGGTATCCAGAGCACAGAAATACAGCATGGCAGTAAAATCAATCAAGTCCTCCGTCCACGGAACGGAACGAGCGTTTTCTGATATGAATTTGCACCGTGTGGAGCATTCATTCTGCATTTCAATCTGCAGTTCAATCAGGGGGGCTCCTCCTGCTTAATGGAGATCAATGCCTCGATACGGAGGAGACCTCGAGCCTGCTCTCTGACAGAAAGGTGGAGAGGTGACGGAGGAGACGGAGGTTTAATGTCAGAGGAAATGTCAGGAGGCTGGACGTCTGGTCGTATTCAGCTGGGTCTCAGAGAGGAGCTGCCCTCTGAAAAGGGACTTTAAACATCTTCAAAATGCTCCTGAGAAACGTGTCCTCAGAGTTCAGCCATGCTCTTTGTTGTGTTAAATACTTGTAATTTGTCTCAATTGCATCGCCATTTTTTCCGTTAGTGCAATGTATGAGAGTAGCTTTAAAATGCTTGGTCGATAACAATTAACATTCACTATTAAATAATAATTCTCAGGACCACAACATTCACTATTGTAGGAATATTAATCTTTTGGTAACTGTCGCTTTGATTAAAAATGTTCTTTTGTGTGTGTGTGTGTGTGTGTGTGTGTGTGTGTGTGTGTGTGTGTGTGTGTTGTGTGTGTGTGTGTGTGTGTGTGTGTGTGTGTGTGTGTGTGTGTGTGTGTGTGGTGTGTGTGTGTGTGTGTGTGTGTGTGTGTGTGTGTGTGTGGTGTGTGTGTGTGTGTGTGTGTGTGTGTGTGTGTGTGTGTGTGTGTGTGTGTGTGTGTGTGTGTGTGTGTGTGTGTGTGGTGTGTGAAAAGTTATTATATAAAAAAACACTATAAAGTAAAAAAGATGGTTTTAATGTAGCACGTGTACATTTATATCAATCTTTTGCACATTTTTACTTTAATTGATTAGCCAATATAAATAGTTTAATTTATTTTATATTTGTTTTTAAAATGTTTACTTTAGCCTCCTATACAATGGTTTATTCATTTATTCATTCATTCCTTCTCAGAGCAAGTGTCATGAAACCCAACTCCCCATGGGATAATATTTAAGACTTTAAATGTTTGTAGAAAATATTTAAAAAGTCCAAATTGACTCATGAAAGTTACGTGCCACTTTCTAGCACAGTATGATGTTTAAAGTAAACTTAATATAAAAGGTTTTATACAAAGCTGGGAGCATACGATGACCCCCTTTGGTTTAACACAGAACCTACAACTGTTCAAAGCATTTAAAGAAATGTTGGAGATAACGGTGACTAAAAAACATCTCAATACCGTTTTAAAACACATTTTAAAGGCCGTTGCATGTTCAGTTGAAAATATCTGCCAGAAGACGCCTGAGCCTTGTCCTGATCTGACTTTACAAACTGTCTTCATGCACAGAGGTCTTCAGTTGTTTCTTCTCTGGAGGAAAGCGTGCTTTTTTTACCTTAACCTCCTATACAATGTTTATTTTTTTTTATTCTTTCATTCATTCTCAGATCAAGTGTTGTGAAACCCAACTCCCCATGGGATAACAAAGTATTCAGGTTTTAAATGTTTGTAACAAATATCAATAAAGTCTAATTTGTCCCATAAAAGGTACGTGCCACTGTCTAGCACATTATGATGTTTAAAGGTCACCTATCATGCTATTTTTAGGCAATAGCATAGGTCTCAGATATACAAATATATAAAAAACATGTCTATGAAGTGTTTTGCTCAAAATACCAAACAGATCACCCATTCTAGCCATGCCTCATATCCCTCTATTTCACTTCCTGTTTCAAAAGTGCTGATTTGGGGTATAAAGCTTTAAAAAGGAGGGGTCTGAGCTCATGCGGGACCCGGCAGCTACTGTCTAAACTAAATGCTGCCGTGATGAAACGCCATATCATGGATTATCAAGGATTCTCTCTGAAACAGTATGGAGCTCAAAGGCTTTCTCTCTTGCCGTTATACCACAAGGTGAGTTCCTTTTTATTTCCTGCTTCTTCACACACATGCTCTCCAGAACAGGTTAGCTCTGAGTGTTAGCGATGCTAATGTAAACACCGACCATATTACGTCCAAAACAGTCGGGCATTGTTTCTGATAGCAACGTTTCTGATTGGGCCGTGGGTCCACATTTCAGATATTACGTCATATCGGACGCAAATCTGGATCAGCTCCGTTGTTCCCCCGTTTTTAGAGATTTGGGTACGGAGGAAAAGAGAGAGGGGTTTATTTTCTGACGCTGCGTGAGTTCCCCGACACACCGGGGACACATGTTGATGTAGAAAAGACATCAAAAAGTGACTTTTGCATGATAGGTCCCCTTTAAGTGAACTTAAAGCTGGAGCATACGATGATCCCCTTTTTGTTTTAGACAGACCCTACAACTGTTTAAAGCATTTAAAGAAATGTTGGACATCTCTAGTTTCACCTTAACACCATTTTAAAAACGCATTAAAGGCTGTTGCATCACAACACCAATATCAAACAAACATCTTCAGTTCAAAATGTCAGCCAGAAGACGCCTGAGCCTTGCCCTGATCCGACTTTTCAAACTGTCTTCATGCACAGAGGTGTTCAGTTGTTTCTTCTCTGGAGGAAAGCGTGCCTCTTTCAGCGCTCTCACAATGTCTCTAAGTCCCCGGGGGTTTGGAGGTTCCTCGGCACATAACGGCATCGGATAAACACTCAGAAGAACAAATAGGAAAGACGAAGATTTGGAGCTGCAAGGTTTTAGCACAATTACGGCGGATTATACCTCGTTGAACTCTGGATTGAGCGTCTTCTTCTTCACGGTCGTCTTGTGCTTTGACTTTTTGTTCTCGTCAGGCTTCAGGTACCTGGAGGACAGACGAGGAAGAAGAGAGAAAAGATTTAAAACCTTAAAGCTTTCACTGCGGATTATTTCTGTGGTTGGTATTCAGGGGGAAAATACTGTTCAGTTGCACATTTAAAGCCTGTCGTTTGAAACACTCAACAAAATAATCAAACTTGATGTGCAACGGAGAGAAGATTCATGTTACCTGAAGGGAAAACACACATCCATGTAGTTCAAAAAGTGTCTTGACAAAACAATTAAACTATAAGCCAAAAAAAACAACTAAAATAAATAAAATAAAAATACATTTAAAGCTCCCATGTCATGCTTTTCTGGTTATCACCCGTCCCCTTGTGTGTTATGAAGCTTCTGCATGTAAACGGTCTGCAGAGTCACAAACCCTCAAAGTACACCCTGTAGCGAGTAAAACTCTAACACAGAAAAGACCTGTCTATGCTGCCCCAGAACGCCTCGTTGGACATTTCTCTTTTTCCATTGTTTACTTCTTGGGTACAGTGACGTATTTCGGGTATAGTGACGTAACGTTACGTAACGTCCGCGGAGCCGTTACGTTTGGACCAATCCGCGGACTTCCTCACACACACACACTCGGCAGGACGTTGCGAGGCTCGCTGCTGCGAGGAGCGGGACACTGTGAGCTGGCTCACTGGTGTGGGGTCGGCGAGACAGCGAGGCACCGCGGAACTCAGCCTGAGCACACACACAAACTCCCAGCCAGGCTGCGGGTGTGTGTGTGTGTTTCGGGCTGGGTTTCACTGTGTCTCGCTGTCTCGCAGACGGCCACTGGGCTCACAGGGAGGGGGGGGGGGGGCAGGAGCTCCAACGAGCCATTTAGGACAGAGAGTGAATACACATACTATACAGAGATGCTGTATGAGAAACCAATGTGAGTTTGGAACATTGCACAATATACATGTATTTTAGTAGACCTCAACAATGGAATTATG